>VXAC01000982.1:157310-188532 GCA_013399225.1 Rhipidura dahli
CGCTGGCGCTGCGGCGCTGCCCGAGCGGGCGGAGGCGCTCCGTGCGCGGAGCCATCCCAGGGCGCTCTGGCGGGGGGCTCAGGGGGTGCGGGGCTCTGCCAGAGGGCGCGGGAGCCCCGCGACTCCCCCTGCCCCAATCCTGCCGCCCCGTCCCACCGCTCCTGGCCGCCACACAGACAGCGCTCTGCCCGCGGCTCTCTCCCTGGGGCCGCTGTGGTCCCCTGCGTCCCGGGATGCGGCTGCGCCCCCCCCTCCTCCATCGCCCCCGCCCCGTCGGTGGCGAACACCGCTGTGTGCGGGAGAACGAATGTAGGACAAGGATGGACCTTCCCTGCCGGAAGGTTCCCGCTGGGGAGATGGCAGAGCAGCGGCGGAGAAGCCGGCGGAGCCTCGCAGCCATGTTGGTGTCGGAGCATCAGCCCTCGCGGCTCCAGGAGCGGGTGTTGGAGCACACAGCCCTCCCGGCGCCAGGAGCCCAGCTGCGGCCGGCAGCGGGTGTGGGAACGGGCATATCTGGGCCAGGTGTACTGGGGAATCCTCTTCCCGGGCTGGTCCTTCCCAGCATAGACTGGGGAACACTGGCTCCGCGGTTCCTCTGCATCCTGGGACAGCAGCTCTTCCCTTCCTGCACTTTCGCCTCCTCCCTCCCAGTCTGTTGCGTCTCCGGGGCACTGATTACGTTCTATGCGTGGAGCAGAGGGATGTGTTGGTCCCAGCTGGGGTCAACCTGTCCTCACCAGTGCTGGAGACCAGGGGTGGGACAGCAGGTGCCCCCAGCCAAGCCCAGTCCTTTGTGGCCTTTGGCTGACTGCCATGGAACTGGACAGGCTGGTAGTCCCTGCCCTTGACCATCATGCTGTCGTGCTGGTGATCCTCCCCACCACACTTCCATTTTGCATGTTCCCGTGTGACACGTGGTGTCAGCTTGCTCCTTCTGAGCATCCTCGGGTGAGCGCTGCATGTGCTGGGCTGCTCAGGCCAGCACAGCCAGACAGCTCACGGGCGAGGCGAAATGAATCCTTCCTGGAATTGAAGCCTGATTGGTTCCAGCTGTGCATCTGCAGATGGAGGGGCCTGGGCTGGCTCTGGCAGCACTGATCCTGGCCATGGCTGTATCCAGGAGCATGGGGCAGTGCTGCCCAAATGGACTGCATGTGCTGGCACCGGTCTGTCCTGGTCTGGTGGGACTGCATCCCGGCTGTCCGGACCTGGGTGCTCAGGGCTGCGTGTGCCGCTGCAAGGACTCTGAGCGGGCACCCTGGTCCTGTGTACAGGCCATGCCTTGAGCCGGCCCGTGGACTCTGTGGTATTGCTACAGTCAGTCCTGGCAGGTAGAGGTGTGCCAGGCTTGGCAATTCCCCTGCTGGCCTGGGAGTCAGGTTTGATTTTGCACAAGCAGCCATACAGAAACCGAGTGTTCTCAGTGCCCAACACCTTCCCAGTCCACATTGCTAAATATATACTGTACTCAAGGGATTATGCATTTGTTTAAATGCATAATAAATGTGTTTAAATGCGTAAGACTGGATCATAATGCACACCAGAGCTCGCCAGTTTGGCCTCCAGTTACAAACCTCTCTAAGATACATCTCCTGGCATATTACCTCATCTTTCTGCTTTCAGAAAGAGCAGTTCCTGGTTTTATCATGGCAGGGCAGTCAGTGGAAGCAAATCCTGGATATCTCAGGTGCCCAGTGCAAGTTAAAGGTGAACTAGTTCACCTCTTCACTAAACACTTCCATCTGCAGGAGGAGACTTGAGATTGTCCCATTCCCCCAAACACATGCAGATGTGGGAGTGGGCTCCAGATTGTCCTACTCCAGGGAGAGCCAGTGGACTGAGCATTCATCCTTACAAGAGAAGGTGCACTTGACTACAGCACTGCTCAGGATGGTGTCTCAGGGGCTTGGTTTGAATTTTTCATGCAGCTCTGTTGTCTGGAGAGGCTCCTGTTGGCCACTGAAGATGTGAGGGGCTGGGGGGAGGAGGATGAGAGGTGGCTGCCCAGCCGAGGGTCTGTGCTGACTGGGAATGTGGGGAACCTGAGAAGAGATGTGGCTGAGCAGCATGTCAAGAAAAATACAGATCTTCCCCAGTTTTTTGCGGAAGATTAGAGGGGACATGAAGGCGGGTGCATCAGGAAGGATGGCCTTGGCATACAGGGTGCCTGTCTTGGGAAGCTGGAGCATCCTGAGGTGCCTGGAGGGCTTGTCCCTGTGCTGGGGCACGTGGAGATAGTTCAGAGGCTAGAGAGCTAATGGCTTTCCATTGCTGATCAATACTGCCTGTGCTTTCAGATGTGGTAACGGGCTCGGTTTTATAGAGCAATCTTTGCATATTCCCTGCCCGAGCAGCTGGGCCGGAGCGCCGCTCTAATGGCCTCGCTATTAGCGGGCTCAGAACCCGAGCCAGACTGAAAAGGCTGTGTAAGTGCTGCTCAAGCGTTTTGGGCCAGGCATATTCCATGCATTAGGGAAGATTTGTACTCCTTGGACCAGACATCACTGAGTGTTGTCTATTTATACACATCTAAATATATCCTTTGCAGTCTTCAGACTTTTCTAGCTAGTAGTAAAATTACTTTTCAATATCATGCTACTAAAACATGCTTGCTGACACTATCCGATGAGGTTTGTGCTAAGAGAGGCTTGTGTATGTGTGTTTGTTTTAAATAAAAACTGCTCTTGAGGTAGTTACCTAAAATGCTTTGGAAACAAAAGCTTGTTGTCTGTGTGGCTGGGTAACAGAGAGAAATGTGGTCAAACAGAAGCAGCACTGGAGATGTGCTCAGGCCTGGAAAACCAAATCCGAACCTTATCCAAAGTATAAGGTTTTGTTGCTGAAGAGTGAACCATTCCTTCTAGAAATATATATCAAATAATCATGCACTTTGCAGCAAAATAGAAACATTTGCTTCAAATTAGTCAGACACACCTTCTGGTACTCTGGAGTTTGAGATGTCATTTTGAAAACAAAATGACAAATCTTGAAGAAGAAGTAACTCAGGTTTTGGAATTCTCTGCAGTGCCCAGATCCAGGCTGTTGCGGGTGTTCCCACACAGCCCTGCTGCAAGGGTGGGCCTGTGTCCCTGTGTGCATTTCTCTGGAGATGGTGTTGGTCTCAGTGGGGCTCCCGAGGAGGGGTGGAGACCTCAGCTACATCCCCAAGTAATCCACAGGCTTGTTGCCTGGGTGGTGGTGACAGCAGTGGCTCGCTGAGCGCCTGCCATTGCATGGAATAGTGACATGGAATAGTGATGGCCATTGTTTTGTTTTCTGTGGCAGCTCTTGCTGTCAGTTCTTGGAGAGCTAAGAGGCTTCAGAGGAAGGGAAGGGGGTTGGTATTCACAGGGGAGCAGGTGAGGTGAGGAGAAGACAGGGCTCTTGGAGGAGGCACTGGCCCAGAGCCCCTTGAACCAAAGACAGGTGCTGATCCCCTGGACCACCCCAGGTCCCTTGGCACGGGCTCTGGGCTCCAGGAGCCAGAGGTCTGTAGTGTGGTGAAATGGTGTGGTGCCAGGAGCCGTGTCCTGCCCATGGCTGTGGGTGCAGGTTTACCTGGCAGCTGCTTTAAGTGCCTAATTGACCCATTATTGAGGTGTGGGAGCACAACTGTGGTGTCCGAGGGGCTCCCTGACCATGTGCCCCATCCCACCTGGCTCGCTGGCCACTGGGCACCCTGTGCCTGCTGCCTGAGCTGGGCAGCAGCTTTTGTATTTCCATGGAATAAATAGCTCTACATGTCTTATTTGTTTCGAGCAGGCTGGATAATGTAGAAGGTGGTTTGTCAAATGGCTAATTGAGACGGTAATGGGAGGCTTGGTGGGTGCCTCTAATTGTGTAGCACGTGGCCAGTGGGATCTCAGAGTACTTGAGCCAGTTCCTGATGCAGCAGAGCTCATGTCCAAATGCTGTGCTTTTGAGTTTGCTCTTGTAGATGAAGCTTCTTCCCAGGAACTGTCTCATGGTAAAACATTTCCATGAAAACATATGACTAGGTAGCTTTGCTTTTAAGTGGGATATCTTTATTCCCTTGAAGTTTTTATTTAGGCTTCTCTGTCAAGATTATGTTGGAATTCTTTTGGATTGGAGACAGATAAATCTCTTCAGTTTTCGTTGCCTCAGCATTGTTTCATTGCCAGACAGCTGATATTCCCTGCATGTTTATTTCCAATTATTTATACTTCCCGGTCTCTGTAGTTGGCCATGGGGGATGGAGAAGCAGGAGCTCACCAGAGTGAGCTGTGACAGCTCTGTGACTCCCGCAGCAGGACTCACCATGCATAGGACAGCAGGTGTACAAGGGAAACATACAAAGAGGAAAAGGTGTGGTGGAGAAAGTCACACTGAGAGGAATCCCCAGGATGTGTTCTTCGTGCTGCCGGTCCTGGGGTTGGGCTGGGGTTGCTGTAACACCACGGAGGAGCCATGCAGGGACGTTCTGCTGCGCAGGGGTGAGGTGGTAGTTCTCTGTGCTTTAGCCAGGGTTAAGAGTTTGCCTGGGATGTGAAGTCTGTGCCCTGGTGCAGGAAGGCAGGTGCCGTCGGCAGCGCTGCTGGGGCTCTGGGAGCTGCGTTGTTCTGTTTTCTCCAACGCACTCTTGAAACCCTTGATGTAAAGCTCCCTGATAGGGCTCGTGGGAGCGGGTCTGAGTAAGGCGAGCGGGATTTGTCGCCTTGTCAGCTGTGAGTCAGTGGTGCTGCCGGCTACGTGGTGTTTCACAGGGAGCTTCTGCTGCCGGCTGTGATTCCATGAGGAGCCGGTGTTGCTGCGCTGTGCGTGCTGTGGGCAGGTTTGGTGTTGCCGTGGGCAGGGTTGGTGTCGCTGTGCCGTGGGCAGGTTTGCTGTGCTTGTGGCTCCTCCTGACACGTCAGCCTTGTGTCTCATCTCTGCCGGCGCCCAGCTGCAGTGACGCTGCTTTTGGGGACCAGGCTCCAATCTGCGGTTCCCAAAAAGTGACTGCTGTTCTCCTGCTTCTGAGCCTCAGCTTTTGCCGTGGCTGCTTTTGGGGACGGTCTGCTGTGTCACAGGTGTGCAGGGAGGGCTGTGCACAGCTATAGTACCCTGGTCAGGAGAGCAGCATGGCCCTGAATGCCACAGGCAGGCTGACACAGACAACTGAGCATCTTTCAGCTACAGTGTAAAGAACCAGGATACAGCAGAAGCCCCAGTCTAGGCTCCAGTGACGTCTGCCAGTGCCCAGCAGCTGGGTGTCCCAGCAGGCTCTGTGCAGGGGTCCTTGGCATGGCCTGTGGTGGGTTTCAGATGTGTTGTGAGTGCCTCCAGGTGATGACCTGTCCTCATAATGCCATTTGTGGGTCTGGTGACATTCAGACACCATGTGCTGTGCTGAGGACTGGGGCTGGGGGATGAACATGGAGGCAGCCACCCACCCTGGTGACATGTGACCTCAGAGGCTCAGCCAGCAGAGCACCTGCATGGGGACTCCTCTGTGGGCTGGTCGTCACTTGCTGCCCTGGCGTGTTGGGCCACTGCAAACAGATGTGTCCTGTTCCCCAAGTACATGGCAAGGATTGCATTTAGTGACTGGAGCGAGCAGAATCCTTTCCAGTACTCCATGTTCCTTGCAGAGCCCCCTGCTCACGTGCAGCTGGATCCCACAGAAGTCCCACATACACCTCCCCTCTCTGCATTCCCACACTGGCGAGCAGCGAGGATCCCTCCATTGGGGTCTGGTGCTCTGATGTGGTTGAAAGGAGAGTTTACCTCCCCAGGAGTGGCATTCCTGTTGTGTTTGTTATTGCCCACTCCTGCCCTGAGTTGGACACACCTAGCCTGTGTTTTTTAAGAAGCATTCTGCAAACACTCAACTTCTGTGGATTGAAGCAATCCCCTGTCCTTCCCTGATCCAGAAGGAAAACATGATAAACACAGTGGAAAAAGACACAGTAGGTCAGATGGATGGTTGCAGCTGCTGCTAGTTAGTGTTAGGTGACTATTAGCTGTGCTAATTTCTAAGGGAAGGGATTAGGACAGTAGTTTTGAAATGAGCGTTCCTGGGTAGCATTGTGGTGTGGATCCAAACGGGTGGCAGCCGAGCTGCTCAGGTGAATGCCCGTGGCAGCTCCGTTTGGCACCGCGGCCCCTCCGAGCTCTGCCAGGGCCTCCTGGGGTGCTGCCAACAGGCACAAAGGGCTGAGCTGAATAAGCTTCATTTCTTCTAAGAAGCACTAAAGAAGCCAATCAATGTACAGAGCGTGTGACTGCACTTAAATTCCATCTGGAAAGTTATAATAACAATAAATAAAGAATAGTAATGAGGAGTGAAATTGTGTGGCCAGCAGGATGCGAGACTTGGAATGCTGGGGAGAGGCTGGACTTGCTCCTTGCCATCTGGAATTTGGGTGTAGGTGAAATCAGATATTCAGATGGTTCCCCAATGGTCAGTAATGCTTCCCTGGCTTGTTCTGGGCATGTGAAGAGAGGTGAAGGCTAAAGGAGGAGAGTGAAGGACAACAGTGTTACAGTTACCACATAGGGATCAGAGGAATTACTTGTACTGCAAGGGCACAGCATGGTGTTCTGTGGGGCCAGGCACAGAAAATCTAACCCCAGCATCTGGGGAGCAGCATACATCTCTGGCAGTCCAGGTGATCTGGCAGGAACAGCACAGAGTGTGTGGGGTTTCAGCTGCACTCCCGTGCCCCATGCTCTGTCCCCTCCATGCCAGCGGTGTGGCCAGCAGTGCTGTGTGCTCTGTGCCCTCCAGCGTGACCAACATCTGTCCATGCTCTGTTCCATCCTGGCCCTCAGCGTGGCCAGCAGCGCAAGCTGGAGCAAGTGTCGGTGTTTGAGATGCTGAAGTGGGTTTTGCACAGCAGAGGCTTGATCCTGAGCTGGCCTGTGTGTGCATGAGGTGGCGTGGAGCAGGACAGCTGCCTCCTGCAGAGCGTGGTTTCCCTGTGCCGGGGCTTTTGAAGTGTGCTGAGTTTCATCGATATGGTTTTGGTTTACATCTACAGTAGCAAGTTGCGTGAGGCAGAAGAAGGTGATTTCTAGGGTGAGCTGATGGATGAGGAGGACCCACATCCCCTCCACGTGTGTCTGGGGAGTCAGGTGGAGCTGTGTTGGCAAGGTCTGATGAGTCCGGTGTGAACAAGGGGCTGGAGGCACTGGGGGGCTGCAGTGCTCACCTGCCCACGACGTTGTGCCTGGAAGGGGCCCTGGGTGCCCTCTGGGCAGTGTGGGGGTCATCCACAGTGGTGGGCAGCAGCCTGGGAGGGATGGGGCCGCAGGGCTGGGGGCACTGGAAGGGCAGGGTCTGACAGCCCTCAGGAGCAGTGCTGGGAGTGCTGGTGCTGGGCTGGTGCTGGTGTGGAGCAGAGCAGAATGCTGGCTCAGCTCCCTTTCCAGCTCAGCCTAGAGCTGACTGCTGGCATATGACACTCGTTATCTCTCCAGCTCAGAAACACAGTGCTCAGGGCATCCTGATGGATTTGTGACACTTCCCATGGGACTCTGTGCTCATAAACCAATTAAAGGATTACATCCTTGTAATGTGGAGAGTATTCTTTGTTTATTAAGTAATGCAGGTATAATTCAATTAGTGACAGGCTGACCTGCTGATGTCAAATGTGGATGCCAGTCAGGTTGGTCTCAAGCTCTGCCCCCCAGATCAGAGCAGCAGGAGCTGAGGGGAGCTGCTGTCCCTCCTGTAGCTCCCTGTTCCCAGGAGGGAACCAGGAGAGTTTCTTATGGCTTTTATTGAAGTGTTGCTTTACAGAGTCACAGAATCCCAGAATCATTTGGGTTGGAAAAGACCTTATAGCTCATTTCACCTCCTGCCATGGGCAGGGACACCTTCCACGAGACCAGGTTGCTCCAAGCCCTGTCCAACCTGACCTTGAAGTTTTCCAGGATGGGGCAGCCATAGCTTCTCTGGGCAACCTGTGCCAGGGCCTCCCCGCTCTCACAGTGAAGAAGTTCTTCCATAGAAATGAGGTGGTTTATTATTATGAGATGGTTTCAGGCTGGGCTGAGTGTTTACTGTTTGTCGTGGCTCAGAAAGCCCTGTGTCACCAAATAGTGTCCGAAGCAGGATGTGCCTGCAGGCACAGCCTGTGCCCCCCATGCCTCACGGGGGTGACTGTGGGGAGTAGCTGCTCTCCCCTCCCTGGCCCCATCCCAGGCTCTGCCGTGGGCTGCTCCGTGTTCCCGTGGCACCGCTGCTGGACTGCTGTGGTGTGCAGGGGCTGAAGCATCTGCTCCCTTTGGTGAGGTCCTTGCTGCCCAGAGTCTTGTCCACAGGGAGATCTCTCTGCTCTGGGCCATGTGACAGCCCAGGGGATGCAGGGGGCTGCAGGTGTTTTTCCCTCTGGAGAGGGGAGTTCAGAGGTGGGTAACTCGTGGTGCTTTGGCACCAGGTCAGAGCACTGGCTGGGCACCGGGAGAAGCAGAAATGTAAAATACCCTGTGCATCAGTGAGGCTGTGCAGGAGTTACTCCAGAGTAGAACAGGACTGGTTCAGCAGATCTGGAGAATAAATTAGAAGTTCACATCTCAGTAAGGGGTGGTTTGCTCCTAGGTGACAGACAGTGCAACTCAGACACCACAACACCAGTGCATGGCTGCGACCAAGTGGGTGCAAAAGGTGTTTCCAGGCTGCCAGAACTTTCCAGAAAGGCCAGTATATTTCAGTATCCTGAACAAGAAATGCTGGTCAGAAGCCTGCTCTGGTTTTCCATGCACTCTCTCAACAGAATTGCGCTTAGTTTGCAGCACAGATCAAGCAAAACTTTATGTGTTGAATGCAAATATAATGTGGAAAAGGGGGATCTGCACGTGTGGGCTAATAAAAGCACAAAAGCAGCTCATGAAGCCTGGCAGTGCTGGAGGAACATGAGCACCTGACAGCAGAATTATCTCTGAGGACCACAGACTGACTTGTAAACCGTGGAATAAATTGCTCTTATTTTGTAGCATTTACTTGCTCAGCTACACTTCACAGGATTTTGCTTGTCTGGCAATTCCGTTTTGTCAGGAGGAAACCTTGGACTGGTGGGGGCTGGCAGCTGGTGAGCTCTGAGCTGGGCAGAGGCTACAGCCCTGGCAGGAAACTCTTTCCCTGCCCAGAAAGTATCAGGCAGAGGGGCCAGGAGGGTGATGGTGGCAGCAGGGCAGAGAGGCTGAGGATGCTGCAGAGGGTGAGCTATCCCGACCCCTCTGCCCTCTCCCACAGGGCACTGGAAGCCCCAGCCCTCAGCAGACCATTCCTGCCCCCAGGGGCAGTGGCACAGGCAGCATGGGCTGCCTAAAGCGCGGTGCCTGCTGCAGCAGCAGCCTTGTCCTCCTGGGGCTGCCGCCTGCCACTGCCTGCCTGTGACACCGTGAAACCTCTCAGGTGCTGCTTCTGCCAGTGAAGCTTGAGCAGCTACTTCAAATCCTTCCAAAATGACAAGATTTTAATTGGTTTTCTTGGCAGACAAAAGTGAAAGCTCAGGATTTCCATGCTCAGTGGCAGCACGGCAGCTCTCTCGTCACGCTCGTGCTGACAGTGATCCGCTCTCCTGACGTGTTTCCTGTTCCCGTCCTGGTGCCATGTAGTGCCTGACTTTCTGTTCACCTGTGCCCTGCTGCTGCTCCCAGCTCGCGGCATTCCAGCCCTGACCGGGGTTTGTGCCCTGACACAGTTGGGTCATGTGGCCATGGGATGCAATTCTGGTCCTTGGGAATGTCAGTTCATGTTGACGCACAAACAGTTTCCCCATGAATTTAATTGCAGGTACGGCACTTCTGGGCACGCAGAAACAGCAGCCACTGCCATGCTCCCTGTGCCCAAGAGCAAGATAACAGAGTATGAAGGAGTTCATGGTGGTTGGAGGGGCTGGAGCTGGGAGGTTCCGATAACCAATTGAGGAAGGGGAAGGAGACAACGGAGGGAAGTCCATTCCCAGCACATGAAGACAGTAATGAAAACAGCAACCTGCCCACACCTCTGGTGACTCAAGGCTGATGCAAATCCTTGCAAATGTTGGCTTCCTCTCTGCATGTTTTGTGGTGACCTGTGCTCCTGGAGGGCGGGACCCCTGTGTTCCTGGAGCTGTGGCAGGGCAGGAATGAGCAGCAGGTTGAGGATGATGGGGACGTGTGCTGATGGACGGTGCAGGCTCCCAGCAAACGGGGAGCTGGAGGCATTCATGGCCTTCCTTGTGTGCAGTGGTGCTGGGCTGCCTGCAGAGCACCTGAGGCTGTGGGGAGGAGAAGGGGGCTGTGTGAGAGTGCCCGGGTGGGTGCAGTGCTGTCCCTGTCTCCCTGTGTCCCTGTGTCCCTGTGTCCCTATGTCCCTGTGTCCCTGTCTCCCTGTCTCCCTATGTCCCTGTCCTGCCCCTGCTGGGCAGGGAGTGAATCCTGCGGGAAGCTCCCGTTTGTAGGAGCATGGTGTCTCATTGCTGCTGCAGAGGTGTGGATGCCTCTGTCACACTCAGGGCCCCTTTGTCACATTTTATCAGTGTATTCCCAAGTGTTATCACGGGGTACAGAGCTGATGCCTGGAGCCTTTGCTGTGGCTGTCGGCCGGGTTGCTGTTGGTCAGCCTTGGTAATGGATGCAGCAGGCTTCCAAACAGGGTCACTTTGCTTTGCAAAAAGTCTGTTCCAATATAACTGCAGCTGTGCCCTGGTGGGTGCATGTGTGGAATGCCCATGTGTGGTAAGGAAATTGCATGCGAAGGTGGCCCTTACACTGGGAGGATGCAGCGAGGACAGTTGGATCTCATTCGGATGATGTGAGGGAAAGGCTGCCTGGGAGCGAGGAGATCCTGCTGCAGGAGATCCTTCTCTAGGAGACCCTGCTCTGGGAGATCTGGGGCTTTGTTTGTTTGTTTGTTTGTTTTCCTCAGTGTGAGTTTAACTGATGGCACATAGCAAAGTAGCACATTCCCTAATTCCCATGGGTGAAACGGAGCGAGGCACTGACGTATCCCCTTCCAGTGGCGTGAGCTGTCCTGTGCTGTGGCTGTGCAGAGCTGCTGGGTAGGAACCCCCTGTCCCCTTGTCATCCCTCAGTGCCAGAGCCAGCACAGGAGCCGTTCTTGTGCCTGGTACTATCCCAGTCCCCTGGAGCAGGGAGTTGAAGATGTTGGCTGCCTTCCTCTCCCTCAGTTCAGAGTGGGATTTCATGTCTTAGAGGCTTCTCTCCTGAAACGAGGGTCTGCATTGGCCTGGGCATCACTCCTGGCAGCTCTCCTGTGCTGTCTCTGACATAACCTGTTGGTGGCTGTGTTCCTCCCAGCATCTCCTGGGTGGTCCTGGTGGGGTTTTGGCAACCATGGACCTGCTGGTGATGCCTCCAGGTGCTCCCTCTGGTCACAATAATTTTGATAGTGGCAGCATCATGCCAGGATGCTTTACTTTTGGCAAATTTACTCTTGCCCCAAGCAACCTGCTCTAGGTGAAAGTGTCTCTGCACATATCAGGGGGTGGAGCTGGATGATCTTTAAGGTCCCTTCCAACTCAAACCATTCTGGGATTCTGTGGTCTTTCAGAAGATCCACAGGTCCTGTTCACTGGAGGTGTGTAAGGTCACTGTGCCCACAGATTCAGTGGTGCTGGAGCTGCTGACTGATGAATGGACTTAAAAATGAGTCAGTTCTGTGAGCAGGGTTGGAAGTGCTGCCCAGGGCATCATTCTGCTCTGCTCTGTCCCCTTGCTGGGACACTGAAGTAATTTAGTTTTCTCCAGCTCCCCCACCTCATTCTTAATTACAAAAGCGAACAAGAGAACCAGACAGCAAAAGAGATAGGCAAGGAAGAGCTTAGATAGCAAAGCTGAGAATAATGAAAAAATGAATGGATTCCTTAAAGTAAGATTTTTCTTTCCAGTGAAAGGCTTTCTTATTAAAAGAAGTTCAATTGACATCAGATCTTTGCAGCAGAAATTAGGTGCTTGCAAAAGAATTTGTGTATCTCAAGAACCTCCAGTACAGTGGGAAGGGTGTGATGCCTTTGCTTTTCTGTTGCTTTCTTTAGTATAAGAAAACTTGAATTAAAAAAAAACAGTGAAAAACTTAAAAAACCAATCAGCCAGAACACAACTGTTAAAATGTTGGCAAATGGCTGTGGTACTTGTCCAGCACTGGGACCTGCTACAATGTCCCCACACATTGTACCAGGACCTGCCCCCATCCCCTCTGCTGCCCTGGAACCTGTCACCTGTCCCCATCCCTGGGGTCACTGGGTCCATATTTTAGCTGGGCTCAAGCCTCTGGGTGCTTCCTGAGCTGCAGCCAAGGAGCAGCTGCCTCTGTGTCAGAAATAAGCAGAAAATTGTCAAGGTAAGCTTCTCCACTAAAAAATGCCATTTTTTGGAATACAAAGTGCTCTTCTCAAAGTGGTTCACATTTGATGACTTTTCCTTCTATTTAGGCCAAGTTTTGGCATGGCCTGCCCGGGATGGGGGCTTTGTGGGTCCCTGGAGTGTGCAGTGCTGAGCCAGGGATCCTGAGCCTGCAGGGATGGGTGCATGGTGCCCTTGTGCCACCAGCGCTGTGGACACTGCTGGTGGTGCTGACCCCCGGCAGCTTGGGGTGTTTGGGCTCCCCAGAAACAATTTTGAAGAAAAAGATGGATTCTTAATCATTTCAGAGTGAAACAAAAGTTAAAAAACTCCCAGTGACGTCGCCTGCCATCACCCCTGTGTTTGTCTCTCACTTTCTCTCATCTCCTTGTGTAAATCCAAGGAGTGTCTGAGCAGCAGAAGTGGCTGTGGCACGTCTGGAGTGACTGGGAATGGTGTTTGGGTCTTGCTCCCTGTGCTTGTGGCACCTGGGACCCCGTTCTTTAGTTTGAAGCTTGGAGCCTTCCCCTGTGTCCTCTTCCTACTGTTCAGTCCCTTCCTGCCAGCCCTGCTGGGGTCGGTGGGTGGATGTGGCAGGGACACGTCACACAGACACATGTTCCTGTGCTCTGGAGCCAGGAGATGAGCAGTGATGCATTTTTAAAGAGGGCATTGTGTGGAGGGCAAAATTTATTTCTCTCTCTCTCTGCTTTGATTTCTGGGCATAATTTGAAGATAACTCAATTAGCTGCAGTAAAGTCATGCTGATTTACTTGAGGTGAGAGTTTGAGGTTCCTTGTTTTGTTTCTACAAGCATTTCCCTGCACAATGCTGCTCTGCCTCCTCTTGTGAGGGGGAAACTGCATAATTTTCATGATATTAATTAAGATAAGAGAGAATTATACCAAAATGTATGCAATGGGAAATAAATAAATTTAAAACATGCCTGAACTCCAGGTCACAGTCCCTGGCCTGGCTGCTGGCACAGCTCTGGCACCCCAGGTGGGGTCTCTGTGGGGAGCAGGTGGGGAAGGTCGCAGCAGAGGAGAGGCTGTGCTGTGGCCACCCCGGGCTGAGGTGTGTCTGTGCTGGGCTCCTGTTGTCCCGCTGCGCTGGCCCCGGGGCTGCCCGGCTCGGGAGCCCTGCCCGGCCCCGCTCTGCCCCTGCTCCCCACGGTGTCTCCCGGTGCAGGTGCCCGTGTCCACGGCTGGCAGAGCCCCGTGCTCGCCTGGGTGTGTCACCGCACGGGCTCCGTCCCCTCCTGGCTGGGAGCGCCGGGGCTGCCGCTGCGCGCTCCGGGCGGGGCTCCGGCTGCTGCTGCTGCTGCTGTGCCGGGAGCCCGCGTGGCGAGGGGTGGAGCTCCCGGCTCTGCAGGCTCCTCTCCAGAACTGGAAGGGCTCGAGGAGATGGCGTGTTGTACCTGGCAGTGCCCGAGGGTGAGCTCCACATGCTCCTTTTGCTGAAGAGAGAAGGATTCTGTTGTTCCGAGCGGGCACTGCGGGTTGCTGTGCGGCGCCAGCCAGGGCTGCTTACACCTGGTGGGACTCAGGAGCTGCCTCTTAAATTGGTTCAGAGTGCAGCGCTGCTCCTGTGAGCCATGGTGACGTGGTTTGGGTGTGTTGGTGTGGGAAAAGATCTTCAGGATCTCCCAAGGTCTCTGCCGTCTCCAGGCCACGGTTGGAATGCAAGATGAAGACTCTTACAGCAGGCTGCAGGCGTGTGGCATGATGGGCAGAGCCTGGCTGTGCAGCTCCTGCACAGCTGGCCCACAGCTGGACTGTGGTGTGAGCAGAGCGGTTGCAGGTGTGCAGCCCTTTCGAGGCATTGCTGCGGCCTCGGGGCAGGATCAGCCTCAGCTGTACAGCTGGATTTGGGGTGTGGGTGGCCATCTGTTGGCATCTGTTTATTGAGTTCTGTGAAAATCTTGCCATAGCAGCACAGTTGATCAAATTTTGAAGTAGCAATTAAAATCTAAATTTCTTTGCCAAAGCCTTAAGTATGTCTCTTATCTGAAATGCTCAGACTCTTTGCTGAGTTAAGAACATTAGGACCAAGAGACCCATTAAATTTTCTGGCACAGGAGAAGGAGATAAATCCTGCAGACTGATGGGATTGCATGTAGCAGATCTGATGGTATCTGCTTCATGCACTGAGCTGTAGAGGAGGAAAATGACCTTTCAGAATAATTTCCCCGGGCTAGAAGTTTTGAAAGTGGCTAAGGATATTTTCTTTTTCCAGAAATCTGCATAAAGTAGTTTTGATCTTGTCCAGCTGAAGAGAAACCAGTTTTATTTGCTTATATTACTTTACCTGTCTTACAAGATGTTTGATCTGTCTTTTGGAAGCAGAGGAAAGGACGCAGTGCCACTCTGTCAGCTCTTGCCTGAGCAGTTCACACCATCCTGGTTATCATGTTCTCAAACTCTTCAGAACTGTCATTCAGGTGTAGGTGGGGTCACAAACAGTCACAGCTCAGCTTCTCCTGGTGTCAGTGATGCTGTCCTCCCCTAATCCATGGTGTGCAAGGCTGGGAGCTGCGGTTCATTAATGGGAATAGTTCCACTCAGCTCTGAGCTGTGCTTTTTAGCCAGAGCTTCCATCGTAACAAGCAGCAAACACCAGCATTGGCACTGCCCTGACAGCAGGGCTTGTTAATGTGAGGTGACAGGGGATGGAGAAGTGGCCAATTAACAGATGAACTAATGAGGCAGTTGTTTAAAGCTGTGGGTCTGAAGCAACTGCCGGGGAGGCACTGGGCTGAGGTGCTGCGGGTGAGTTGCCTGTCTCACCACCCTCATGACCCACGTTTCTGCCAGACCCTTGAACTGCAGAATCATCAGGGCTGGAAAAGCTTTCCAAGTTCCTCAAGACCAGCCTGTGCCCGATCCCCAGCTTGTCACCCAGCCCAGAGCACCAAGTGCCACATTCAGTTGTTCCTTGGACACCTCCGGGCGTGGGGACTCTCCCACCTCCCTGGGCTGCCCATTTCAGTGCCTGGCAACCCCTTCCATGAAGAAATTCTTCCTGTCTCCATAGGGTTTAATTCTTTGCTCCACTCTCCAAAAATGCTTCTGCAAACTGAGGGTCTTTTTTGTGCCTAAATATCTGTCTTATGAGGTTGGTGTAAGTTTTCTAATTAAAATGTTCGATATCCTTGGGTCATGTACCAGGTGCAGGAGGAGGACTGCATTTGAGATACAGACATAAGCCTCTTACAGGGCTGGACCTCACAAGGCAAAGCAGGAAATACATTGGGGAGATACAGAAGTTTTCTGTGATTATTTCTGTTTGCCATTTGCAAAGGAGCAGCAAAATGCAAAGTCATGACAGCTGTTTTCTACTGCCACAGGAGCTAAGAAAAAGGTTAAAAAGTGACAGTTTAAGTAAGGCAGTTTAAAAGTGGCAGAGCTGGATAACTGGTACCCAGGAGTATTAAAATAATTGGCCAAGGAGCTCCCTGAGACAGTAATGGTTTATTTTTAACAAATCCTGAAATGCTGAGGATGAACCAGAGGCATGGGAAAAGGCTAATGAAAACTGATAGAAAAATTAAATACGATTTGGTCTAGGGGGAATTGTGCCATCAGCTCCTCCCAGGTTGGGTCCCTGTCCCACTGGCTCTGCTCTTCTCCCACTCTCATCCCTCACTGTTTCCACCACAGGCTCTTCCTGCAGACCTGGACACAGAAAGCAGTGAGATCTCGTGTTCTTCCTGCTCCTGCTGAATGTGCTGCTGGGATGACGTGGCCGTGCTCAGCCCCTGTCCGCCCTGTCCTGGCACATTTGGTGGCTGGGCAGTGGTTTGGCTGATGCCCTCAGAGGCTGTGTGATGGATGCTGATCTGGACACTGGTCCCATGGCAGTCCCGCAGCCCACAGCCTCTGCCACCTGCACCAACCTCTGGTGTCCCCAGCCGGGGAGGTGCCAGCTGGACACCTGTGGGATGGGACCATGTGGTGGTGCAGTGACAGGTGCTGACCCAGGCAGTGACCAGTCCCGGTCCCTGAGCGTGGGTACACTGGAGCCAGGACCAGTTCCCACGTCCTGATCCTGACTCACCCACCCTCATTCCAGAGCCAGCCTGTGCATTTCACAGGCTTCTGAGGTTCTCCTGTCTCCATCCTGCCCAACACAGCTTTCCTTACACGTTTCCTTGTACACAGAGACCTCATACCATCTCCAGAGCAGATCTTTAAGCCCTTTGGCATCGTTGCTCTGTTGCCTCTCGGCAGTCATGGTGAGCCAAGGTGAGCTGGCAGCACAGGCTCGTGTGTAATTTCCTGAGTGGGCGACAGAGATCGGCCCAGTGACTTTCTGCTGCGTGTTATCTTGTGCTGCACAAGTGTGCTTTTCACTCTTTGGAGAGGGTCAGCTCCCTGAGCCTGGAGCCCAGCGGAGATGGAGTGAGTTGCGATGTGCCTCACCCGAGGGAGTGACACACCGGGTCCTGCCTGGGCAGGGCTGCTGGTCAGAGCCAGAGCTGGTGCTGTGCTGAGGAGCCTGACAGACCCACCTGAGCACCCCTGCAGCTGAGCATCTTTGTGCCCAGACATGCCTGCATCCAAGCACCCCTGTGCTGCAGCATCCCTGTGTTGCAGCACATGCCCGTGTCTGCAGCTGAGCAGCCCCGTGCCTGTCCTGTCCTGTCCTTGGCGAGAATCCCTGGGGCAGTGCCTGGAGTTCATTGCCACCTTCTCTTGCTCTGTCCTCCCCCGACTCCACAGGTTTGCTGTCTGTCCTGCTGCCAGTGCTCTGTAACACTTCCTGCAGCTTACCATTACTTTCTTCTGTTCTTATTCCCTATATCAGGAAACCATAAATATGTATTTTAGAGCCGTCAGTTTTTTCGAGCGTGTGGAGTGCTGCCTCCTGAAAAATCCCAGCAGCAGATTTTGAGCCAAAGGGAAGATTGCAAAAATAGTTTCTCCCTTATGGCACATTGAAAGTTTCCCTTTTAGGCGAAATTGCCCAACCCTGACAGATATATCTGAAGTTTTAAAAAATATGAGTCCCAGTATTTCACTTAAACTGTCATTCTTGGTAAAGGAAAATATTCCTTTTGGTATGCTCATTGATTTCCTTTGCATCCAAATACGGACTGAGGTCCATCGGGTTCCTGCTGCAGCTATGTGGTCAGTGAGCTCCGTGTGTTGAGCAGCTGTTCCAGGCTGGCTCTGTGGTCAGACTCTGCTCTGAGTTCCTGTGGCAGCTGGAGGGACTGCCCAGAGCCCTGTCCCCTTGCCAGCCCTGCACACCGGCCGCCTGTGGTGGGGTCTGGAGCTCCTTCAGCACGGACACCAGGGAACGTGCTGGGGGAGGGAGGGAGGGAGGGGTCTGCTCTGTGCTGGGGACTGCATGACCCCCACTTCTTTCACAACCTTCAGCTGAGGGCGGGCAGCTCCGCTCCCTGCCTCCCCTGTGTCTCCAGAGTCCCACTGGGCAGGGTGCTGGGGTGGGACGTGTGCTGCTCCTGCCTCGGCTGCACTGCCAGCACATGGGAACCAGGCTGGGGCCAGGGGCTGGCCTGGCACTGCCCCTGGCCCTGCAATGCCCCTCATCTTGGTGCTGTCGGTGCTGGGCACAAGCTGTGTGGTGATGGAAGTGCTTGGGGTTTACTCGGGGCTGGGTGAGAGCCTCTGCCAGGGGCTCACCTGCTGGGGCAGTGTCACCTCACCTCACCCCTGGGGACCTTCCTCCTGGGGGCACACGGTGCTCTGGCTGTGGCACCGTGGTGTGGGACACCTGGGGCTGCAGCAGCAGCAGCAGCAGCAGCTTTGGGGTGCCTGGTCCCTGGGCAGTGGGTCCTGCTGGGGCTCCCTCTCTGGGGGGGTCTCAGCTTTGGCCTCGGTCTTCTTTAGGGTCTCACAGAGTGCCAGGGGCTGTCCCAGGGGCCATGCAGTCAGTGCCTGTCCTGCCGAGCGGGATTGCCTGGGTTTCCAGACAAGATAACACAGTGGATTAATTAGATAGTGAAGTTCTAATAGTGATTGAAAAGAGATGTGCTTGCTGTGTGCCCCAAGTTTGGATTTATTACTACTACTTTCTGTATGGCCTATTAATTTTTGATGACTTTAGATAAATTGCATTCAGCCTGAAATAAATTAAAGTAAGTGCATATAAATCATGTTCTATTCTTGGCTTCTGCAAAACAAATTTCCATTTCATCTCTTGTTGTCCTTCCTTTATTACATGTATCCTGCCGGCGCGTGTCACCCGTTATTGTGATGGAAATGTTTTATCTCCTTGAGATTCCCTGGGTTTGCCTTTGAAGTGTCAGGGCTGCTGTAGACATGGCACATCTTAGATCATCTCAGTAGCTAATTTGGCCACATCTGTTTGATTTACCAGTTAACAAGCCAGACCTAAATACTAAATAGGTGTTCCTCCACAAGAGCGATCTACGGTTTGTACCCAGTACTCCTTGACATTAAATTAAACTTTAGAACTTAAAATCCAGCTTGTTTTATGACTCACGTCCTCAAGTGATGTTCAGGCAAGTGTAGAGACAACCCTAATAAATGCCCAGTTTTAGACTGTTTAATTTACTATATGTTTATGTAAGAGAACAGTGACTAAGAAAAGAATTGGCCTCAGTTAATGCTGCGATGATTGCAAGATATTATTATGCAGATAATGAATGTCCATCTGGAGTAAATAATTGTTAGTTTATTTTTCATTTCATTTGGTGGGCTGTGGAGGAGCGAGGCCATGGAAGAAATAAGTTATTTTTACAGTGCTTGATAAAACCTATGAACTGTTCAGGCTGGGAGATCTGCTAATGGTTAATCCCCCGGTTTGCTGACAGCCTCACCCTTCACAGTGCTGTTCCCTCTGCTTCTGCTTTCCCCCAGTTAAACTGTGTGTGTTTGGTGGGCACACTGCGTTTGGCCACAGTGCCCTGGCCAGTACTTGGGTCACCCTTCTCCGTCCCTCTTCCAGTGCCTGCTGGGGAATGAGAGTGCTGGTGCATTAGAAACGGTGGCATTTGGTGGCAAAGGAAACCTTAAGGGTAATTTTATTAATAGACTCATAGAATCCCAGAATGGTTTGGTTGGGAAAGGACCCTTAAAGTTCATCTTGTTCCATCCCCCTGACATGGGCAAGGACATTTTCCACTAGACCAGGTTGCTCCAAGCCCCACCCAATCTTGCCTTGAACATTTTCAGGGATGAAGCATCAATTACCACATTTTTCCATTATTACATATTTATCATAGCAATAAGTTAGAAACGGCCAGTGCTGGGTACCCTGTACTGCTCTGGGGTGGTGTCAGGGATGGAGAGTTCAGGGAGTTTGGGGTGTGTTTATGCACCTGTGTGTCCTGGAGCCTGTCTGGTTACTGTTTCTGGAGTCCCTCTCCTGTGCCCTCCTCGCTCCCCGCAGCACCTCTGGACACGACACACAGCTCTGCGGTGTGGTCAGCACCCGGAGGGAAGGGGTGGCATCCCAAGGGACTTGAGGAGTCTGGAGAGGTGGGAGTGGGGGAAGCTCAGCACCACGCAGCCTCATGGAGGTGAGGCCTCGAGCACTGGTCACTGCTGTGTGAGGACGTCAGGGCACAATCACGATGTGGCCAGGGAATGGTTTGGCTGTGCTGGACCCTGGAGCAGCTGCTGCCCTCCCCACCCCCACTGGTGATACCTGACATGGGCAGCGCTGGCAGCTGGCCCTGGGCAGGCACCAGTGGGCATTTGACAATAATAAGAAAATCCCAGATTTCCTCATTACAGGACTCAGCAGCATGTGGAGCGCTGCTGTCGGAGAGCTCGGGCAGGAGGAGCTGCAGGGCGAGTGTGCAGGTGGGAGCGAGCCTGTGCCAGGACAGGTGTGGGCGAGTGGCTGGGGTGGCGGGCACAGCTGGCACTGCTGGTGTCCTGCAGTCCTGCAGCAGTCCAGCTGTGCGCCCTGCGCTGGGGTGCTCTGTCTGCCCGCGCAGGACATGGCTGGGCCCTGCCACCCCGGTGCCCTGGGTGCCTCTGCCTGGGCAGGCTCCGTGCCAGGGACTGTGTCAGGGTGGGGGTGGCCCTGAGGAGCCTCTTCCCCCACACCAGTGCTTGCCACGTGTCCCTCTGAGCGGACGTGTGGCTGGAGGGCGTGCGGCAGGTCGTGCAGGGCCACCGTGCCTACCTCACCTTCCTGTGCCACCTGGGAATGTATGGCTCTGGAACAGAGGGGTAGAAGAGTGGCAGAGAAAATCCCTTCACATTTGTGTTGTGTTTTGATGTTGCAAAAACAGTTTATAAAATGCCACAATACCCCAATTCAATGAAAATGTTCTGGTAAGTTAAAAGCTGCCTTGTTTAAACAGTTACTCACTTAGGCCTGCTCCTGTTTGGAAGCTGCATGGCTGATGCTGATGTTGGTGTCAGTGTTTGGCATATCTGTGTGATACCTGATACAGGAACTCCTTGGGAGCTGGAGAGCTTTGTATGGAACCACAGAATGGTTTGGGTTGGAGGGACCTTAAAGGTCTTGGTGTTGTGACCTTAAAGCACAGTGTGTGTGCACCAACCCTACCTGAGATGCTTTTCGGTGCTGTCTCCCTGTGCGGAGCTCTGGCCCTGACTCCTGCACTGCATGGGGGCTGTGGGGTGCAGGGGTGATGGGTTCAGGGGGATGGGGTTGGAAGCTGTCTCGGATGGCACCAGCAGCCCTGGGCTGGGGTTTGGGAGGGAGCTGCAGCTGGGCTGGGAGCTCCTGAGTGCCAGCAGTGGGGACTGTGCGGCTTTCCCTGCATTGCATACCACTGCAGGGATGACTCCTGGAGGCTGGAGGAAGGGAAAAGGATGGAATTCATAACGTACATTTCATAGAGGGGGCCAGGGAAGTGGAGCAGCCTGTCCATCTGTCGGTGCCTGTGGTGTCCACAGAGCCTGGCTGGCCGGCACATGGACCAGCAACCCTGGTGCTGGTGGTCATCAGGGCATAAGGCCAGTCATGTGAATGGTGATGGACGGTGCCAGCGGTGTGTGCTGCTTATACACGGGTTAGAGGTGCCTTGGGAAGCTGCTGCTCACTGCTGCTGGACTGAGGGGTGCATTGCCGAGGCTCAAACAGAGCTTGCTGGGTTTGACAGTGGGCGAGATGGGGGTGCAGAGTTGTCCCTCAGAAACGGGAGATGATCTCCCCATGTGTGTTTTTATCGCGGGGTATTTTTCAGGCGCCGCTGTGTTTTGTGCTGGGTTCGGTGCCCCTCTCCCCCACCCACGGCAGAGCAGCGGGAGGTGCCCCGGCCCGGCGTGCCCGGGCCGTGGCATCATCGGGCGCGGGTTCCTCACGGCACAGCTATTAATACCTTACCGAGCCGCAGTCGTGCTCTGCGCTGCCGCGTTGACTCATCCCATGGATCGCTCTGGGCTCTTGTCTGTGATACCAAAGCCTTTGCGAGCTGCCTCCAGCGCAGCCCCGTGTCGTGCGGGAGCCCCCCCTGCGCTCCGGCTCGCTCAGCCTTTAATCCGGGCACGGCGGGCGCGTTCAGCGGAGCTCCGTGTGCCGAGCTCTCACGTGTGGCCCTGGGCCGGGGCCGTGCCGGCAGCAGGTGTGCAGGAGGAGAGCTGGAAGTGTGCAGCAGGCACGATGGGAGTGTGCTGGAGTCGTGCTGCCTCCTTGCCTGCCGCTGTCACCGCATGCGGGAACGCGGTGTGCCCCGAGCCGCTCACCGGGACACGCGTGCGAGGGAGGGAGACAGCGTGGGGCGTGGCAGGGAGCAGAATGAGAAGGGAAAGAGACGAAACCCCTGGAAATTCCATGTCTCTGCTGACCCAGGGTCACTGTCCCGGGGGAGCCGGCAGCAAGCGGTGCTGGCGGCGAGGGCCTGGGGCGGGGTGGTGAGCGCTGGGCACTCCCCTGAGTGCAGCCATCCTGACCCTGCCCCTGCCTCCTGGGAAGGCTCCAGCACTCTTGTGAAAATGCAGGACACAGGATGCTGTGTCAGCAGAAGTGAGAGGAGAATGCCTAGAATGTGCCCGTGTCCCTGCTTCTGCTGGAAGCACTCCAGCTGTGATATGTGCACTGTTGCAGGAACCCCATGGGTTTTTTACCTTCCGAGCACTTGGCATTGTTGAGTGTTGTCTGCTCCAGACAATGTGAAACATATCTAAAATAAAGTGCTTAAAAAAAAAAAGATATTTTATTTTTCTCCTCAATTTCTGAATTTTATGGGCATGTTTCTAAGCTGAGTATTGCAAGGGCAACTGCTGAAGCTCTCTGTTGTGTAGAAGACAAGGGAAACACAGCAAAAATCCAGAAATTGAGCTTTTGAGGAAGGAACATACATTATGTCAGCAGA
Organism: Rhipidura dahli; assembly: GCA_013399225.1. Classification (NCBI taxonomy): domain Eukaryota; kingdom Metazoa; phylum Chordata; class Aves; order Passeriformes; family Rhipiduridae; genus Rhipidura; species Rhipidura dahli. Next base: position 179,893 of record VXAC01000982.1, read on the forward strand.
GGCATCATCCCTGTATGAGCTGTCAGCCCTGCCCCTGGCCTTCATTTTGAGCCTGGGTCTCCCCTTGCTCCTACTTCTAAGATTCCCAGAGGTCTGAGGGGTTCATGGCTGTTTGAAGCCCTTCAACAAGGACCAGGATTTGCCGGTCTCATGGCTCCCCATGGGGATTTACCTGTCCAGTCCTACAGCAAGTGTCAGACATGGTCCTGGCTGGTGATCCATGGCCAGCTCAGCACTGGGTGGCTAGCACAGCTCTCAAAGCAAATCTCTGGATGAGTTTCTTTGATTGGAATGGTTTTTTTCTCAGGTACTTTGTTTCCAGTTCAGCAAAACCCTCCGGCCTCTTTACAAACCTCTGACCTTGGTGAAACTGAAGCTCCTTGCTCTCCACTTCACTGGTCCCAGCAGCTGGAATGCCAGAGATCCCAGAATCTCCTTTTACATACCACGTTCTGGCATGGCTACTGGGTGCCTGTGGTGGCTGGTGTCATGATTTCCCTTCCTCCATCCTCAGCAGATGAACATCATCAGCTTCCAGACTATTTTTCCCCCCACCACGAAACTGCATTTGCAAAGACCTTGAGAATCCTGACTTCTGGAAGTGTGGGAAGGGCAGTCAGTAGCTCTTATGACCTCAGCGATGACAGATGAAGTGTGAGCCAGGCCCTGAGCTGGCAGCTGGCTCCAGCAGCTCCCAGTGTGCACACTGAGCATCCCTGGCACGCTGACCATGTGTGACACCAACCATCCAAACAGGAATTGGATGTAGTGGAAGTTGTTTGCTAATTGATGGCTGTTAAGGATTCTGCTGCTCCCATGTGTTGTGTGATCCACAAGATGTGAATGATCCTTTGGAGCACTGGGCACACTGGCAGATGCTGCACTTCATTTCCCAAAGAGGAGGGGCCAAACCCCCAGCATGCAGTATGCTGGGCACAAGGAGCCGTCACAGTATGCAGCATTTCAGTCCTGGGTTCCTTGGATCCATTCCAGGCAGGAATTTCAGGTTCATTAGCACTTCACCTGACCTCTGTGTGTGGCTAGAAGAGGTGGGTAGTTATTCCACACCTGCTGCTGACCAGCTGCCAGGATGTGGCTGCTGCTCGCCCTGGCGGTGCTGGCGTGGGGCTCAGAACAGCTGTGGAGGGGCTGGGGTTACTCTGGCTGTTCCCCAGCACCTGTCAGACCCTGCAGAGGTTTTGGTGGGAGTCTGCCCTTAGGAAGTGCTGGCCAGAGGGTCTGTGTGTGCCCCAGGATGCACCAGGGGCTCTTGGGGCTGTCATCCCCTTACAGGAGCAGGTGGCTCCTCTTGCAGAGCCATGTGTGGTGCTGGAGCTGGAGTGTGCCCCAGCTGTCCCTACACCCTGCCTGAGTGTGGGCTTGGTCCCAGGCGAGCTTGGAGCTCCTCCTCTGTGCAGGGATGGCTGTTCTGCAGCTGCCAGGGCCGGGGCTGGCGGGTGCCTGGCATCCACGCTGGAGGGGAGCTGCTGCTGGGGTGGAATGGTGGCCCGTGTTCCACAGCTGGGCTGGAGGTGGTGTAAAGGCCAGAACACCTGTGGCAAACACCTGGCAGGGTAAGGACCATGGGAGAGTCTCCCATGGCATGGGCATGTCACTTGAGAGTGGCCAGGGGAAGGTGGGCAGGGGGTGACAGCGCTGAGGGGTCCCTGCCTTCTTGAGCCCCAGCCCTGCCCAACCACTGTCAGACCTGCTCCACACCTGAGAAATGGGAGTAGGAAATGAGTTCCTGTGCTCTGAGACAGGAGGAGCAGTCTGGGGACGTGCCCCTGGTCAGTCCCCTCCAGCCGATGGGGGAACAGTGGAGGGGCTCCCAGCCCCTGGCAGTGGGTGCTGGGCTCACAGGTTCTCTGCTCTTCAGAGACAAGGTTCCCACTCTGTGTGGCCGTGAGCTGTGCAGCCCACAGCAACTCGAACTTAGGTTTTGTAGACAGATGAGTAACTCAAAATGATCAAATGTAGCAACAGAATGGATGCAAAGAGTAGTATATATGAGAGGCTTTTTTTGTGAATCACAAATGCCACATGAAGAGCTCGACTGCCCTTGTCCTATTGCAGGCACCAAGCAGTAAATGAGCAGTACTCACCTTCCTAGGAAGCTGGCATTTGTTTTATGTATGAATGCACTTCCCTTTCTACTTTTTTATCTTTTAAGCAAGCAATGAGAATCACATATTGCTTTCATTAGTCAAAAAGGTGTTTTCTGCAATGAGCTCTAAGCCATATCAGCTCTGCTGTCTCTGCAAATTATCTGTGGGGGTGATGCAGTATGCTGGGAAATGAGGGGACACATGTCCAGGCTGACTTTCAACAGATGTGGTTTTTGATGGCTGTCCTCCTAAGCCACCAGATCCTGAAGTTCATATTGTCATCTAGAATGTCTCAGTGGTGGGGCACAGCCACCAGACTGCTGCACCAAGCACTCTGGGAGGAAACGCTCTGTGTTTTTTCAGCAAAGAGATGAAATGTTTGTGCTACCCCTGCAGCAAGGGATGATGCCCAGGCTGGGGAGGATGGGATACCCCATCCCTGCACAGCCTGGGGCACCAGCTTCCTCATGTTGATCCAGGTGTGGCTTTGCTGTTTTCATCAACTGAGGCATCCAGGTGCCAAATCCACCTTTGTCTTCATTGCACTCAGGGCCAGTGGGTGCTCAGCACTCTGATCCACCAGGACCTCTCCACAAGCACCCCATGCTCCTGAGGGCTCAGTCCCTCCCCTAATTCAGTGTCATTGGCAGATATACGTGCGGGGCACTCACCTCCCTGCCCAGCTCACTGACACAGGAGAGGACTGTCCCTGAACCCAGCTGGTTGGGGACAGTGCTGGCTACTGGCCACTGGCTGGTCTTGCCCCATGATGTCCACTGATCATGTTGCATCCAGCTCTGGCCACGTGCTGGGCATTTGATCAGAGGATATTGACAGAGACAATATCCAAACTCTCCTAACATCCAAAAAACCCACCTCTGCAGGTAGGTGACTTTGTGGTAACCTTGTCACCCCAGCCATTGTTTAAGTCATTTCATCTTGTAATGGTATTTCCAAACTTGTGAACTTGCTGATTTGGGTTTAAGCTGGTGTTAGTCTTGGGCAGGTTTACCAATGGACTTGGCTGAATCCAGGCACGTGACTTTAATCATAGCCATGAATCTAAATTAGCAGCATTAAGTCAGCAAATTTAAATGAGTGTGTTGTCCCCAGCCAAGGCTGTCCAGGGACCCCGGTGGCTGTGCTGCAGATGCCCTGAGCCGCTGAGCCCATTCCAATCTGGCACTTACCAGATGTAGATTAAAGGAGCAAAGTCCCACCTGGAAAGGAGAGGTGACAGTCCCTGGCCATGGCTGCAGCTGCTGAGTTGGGAGGTGGCCAGCGGGTGACACCAGTAGGGTTTGGGGTTTGCAGCAGGCAGTTTCCTCCACTGCTTGGCATTGCTGTTCTCCTCCAGGTCCTTGTCACCTGCAGGGCTGCCCCGATCTGTAGTGCTGTCATGAAAGTGAGCCCACAGAACATACCTGAACACTGCTGTGTCACTTTGCTTTCTGCCACAAGTCATGGCAGCAAGAATGGTGATGGTTATACTGGTTATGGGAGCAGCTCCCAGCACTGCCCACAGTAGCAGATTCCACTTTGGACAGCAGTAGCACACTCTTTTATTTTTCCAGTGGGAAGTCAAAAGTTGGAGTAGTCCTGAATACTTGCAGTCCCCAGAAGTGTCAGGAAAAAGCACATTGATAGTTCTGAAAAGCAGGGTTTAAGGCTGGTATTTTCACTAATCCTTTTGTTGCCTCTGCTTGTGCGGCACCATGGATTTGGTTTGGGTTATGGACGGACCGGGCAACAGGAGCAGTAATTGTTGTTCCAACTAAATGTCTTTAAATATCCATAATGATTCAAGACTTCAGGTTCTGGCTAGCTGTGAAACTGTATTTTAGCTGAGCTTCGTTAATGCATCTCTGGGATGGTAATGGGTCTGAGTAATCCGATCTGAACGTGTAGAATTGTGCTGGTCCCAAAGGGAGCCGAGTGCCTCGGTTGTGGATGGAGCCCCTCTGAGCGCCGCTGCTCACAGGGGCACAGGCTCCCTCTGAGACACGTGGGTGCTTCTCCACGGGACCGTGCTCCCACCTGTTCCACGCAGGAGCATCCCCCGGCCCCCCGCCTGCCCGTGCTGTGGAGCCTTTGGCACAGTCCCTGATGGATGATCTCACTGAGCTGGCGTGGGCACTGCTGCTGTCGGCCCTGCTCCCACCTGCCATGAGGAGCTGGGCCTGGCAGTGAGTGATGAAGCTGACTGAAGCGTTGGGCTTTGCAGGGGAGCGCAGCGCTTCGGCAGCCGGAAAGCTGCAATCAGCTAAAATTAGCCCAAGATCCGTTTTTATTTAGATCTCTGTTGTGGGGGCTTTTCTTGGGTTTTGTTAGGGTTTTTTTTATTATTTGTTTTTTGTTTTATTTGCATTTTTGGGGTTTGAATGACATAAAATTAGCTCCTTCTGAGTTTATTCTGAAAATAGCATTAAGAGCTTAAATGTTCAGTGGAGATGGCTGTAAACCCATTGAGCTGCTGCGATTTCAAGGCTGCTGAGAGTTTCATCTTAGCAAGTGAAGCACAAGTGATCCACTCCTCATTTTCTGGACCCGGACATTTGTCATTATGGCCAACCAGCCTGGGAGGTCAGGGGCTCTTCAGGATGTGGAGGTGCTCTGGGTAGCAGGACTGGCTCTAGCAGGAGGGGCCTGAGGGGCAGCAAGTGCAGTGGGACCAGTGGCTTCCCAGTCACTTTGTCACTTGTATGTGAGTGCAGGGGCATGTATAATTGCATTTGCAAATATCCCTGTCTCTCAGCTGTCCTCCTGGCAGGCAGTATAGGCTCTCTTGTGTCGGGATGGGGGAATGAAGAAGAACCAGGTAACACAGTGAGAGTGACTCACCACTACCTGAACTTCAGTTCCACGGTTTAACCACAGACTATCTGTCTTGGCTTTTTTATTATGTCCTGTGCTTACCTCACAGAGACTGACTGCCCTCTGCTCTCCCTTGCAGGCTCTTGAATCTGTTCTACAATGGAAAAACTGCTTTTGTTTCTGCTGTTCATTGGCGTAGCGGTGCGAGCTCAGATCTGCCCCAAGCGCTGCGTCTGTCAGATCTTGTCTCCGAACCTCGCCACCCTCTGTGCCAAGAAAGGGCTCTTGTTTGTTCCTCCCAACATTGACAGGAGGACCGTGGAGCTGCGGCTGGCAGACAACTTTGTTACAAACATTAAAAGGAAAGACTTTGCCAACATGACCAGCCTGGTGGACCTGACGCTGTCCCGGAATACAATCAGTTTTATCACACCTCACGCATTTGCCGACCTGCGCAATTTGCGGGCTCTGCATTTGAACAGCAACCGATTGACTAAGATCACTAATGACATGTTCAGTGGGCTCTCCAATCTCCACCACTTGATACTGAACAATAATCAGCTGACTTTAATTTCTTCCACAGCTTTCGATGATGTTTTAGCTCTCGAGGAATTGGATTTGTCTTACAACAATCTGGAAACCATCCCTTGGGATGCCGTGGAGAAAATGGTCAGTTTGCACACTCTCAGTCTAGACCACAACATGATTGACCATATTCCTAAGGGGACCTTCTCCCACCTCCACAAGATGACCAGGCTGGACGTCACATCCAACAAACTGCAGAAGCTACCGCCTGACCCGCTCTTCCAGCGCGCTCAGGTGCTGGCAACCTCAGGAATTATCAGCCCCTCAACATTTGCGCTGAGCTTTGGTGGGAACCCCTTGCACTGCAACTGTGAGCTTTTGTGGCTGAGGCGCCTTTCCAGGGAGGACGACCTGGAGACCTGTGCCTCTCCTACACTCCTGTCCGGCCGGTACTTCTGGTCAATCCCTGAGGAGGAGTTCCTCTGCGAGCCCCCGCTCATCACCCGGCACACCCACGAGCTGCGGGTGCTGGAGGGGCAGCGGGCAGCGCTGCGCTGCAAGGCCCGGGGTGACCCCGAGCCAGCAATCCATTGGATTTCACCCGAGGGCAAGCTGATCTCCAATGCCACCAGGTCCACAGTGTACGACAACGGGACGCTCGACATCCTTATCACGACGGTGAAGGACACGGGCTCCTTCACCTGCATTGCTTCCAACCCGGCAGGGGAGGCCACGCAGACAGTGGACCTGCACATCATAAAACTCCCCCACTTGCTGAACAGCACAAACCACATCCACGAGCCTGACCCAGGCTCCTCAGATATCTCCACATCCACCAAGTCGGGCTCCAATGCGAGCAGTAGCAACGGGGATACTAAAGTCAGCCAGGATAAGAAGGTGGTTGTTGCGGAAGCGACGTCCTCCACAGCTCTGCTGAAATTCAATTTTCAGAGGAATATACCTGGGATACGTATGTTTCAAATCCAGTACAATGGTACTTATGATGACTCCCTTGTTTACAGGTAAGGCAGCCCCAGCCTGCCCGTGTGGGGCCATGCTGGGGGCTCAGTGGTGGCGTGTGGCCCCTGGCCTGGGCAGCTCCTCTGCTGCAGTTCCTGTGCTATGCTATGAGCGGAGCCTGGCCCTGGCAGCTCATGGTGGGAGCCTCGGGAAGGACTCGTACCATTTTCTACTCGCAAATGGGAAAATGACTTTGAACAATGTTATTTTTAGATAATCCAAATGGACCTCTAATCCTCTGAACTGATGTGAGAAAGGTTGTGAAGGTAGATGGATTAAATGGATCCTAAAGCGCTTGGCTTCATGGAAGCACAGGGAGGACAGTGTCTGTGACCGTGTTCCTCACAAAGCTTTCTGGCAGTGCCTGTGCTGGGCAGGTGCAGGGGGGTCTGTGCTGCCAGGTGTAGCTGTTTCACCCTTCAGCACTGGCTTTGCTTGGTCATTTCTTCTGTGAATTTCTTTATCCATTAATAGGACAAGGGGTGATGGTTTAAAGTGAAAGAGGGTAGATATAGATCAGATATTGGGGAAAAAGTCTTCCCTGTGAGGACAGTGAGACCCTGGCACAGGTTCTTCAGAGAAGTTGTGGGTGCCTCATCCATGGAAGTGTCCAAGGCCAGGCTGGACAGGGCTTGGAGCAGCCTTGTCTAATGGAAGGTGTTCCTGCCCGTGGCAGGAGGGTGGACTAAAGGGTCTTTAAATGTTGCTTCCAGCCCAAGCCATTCTGTGATCCTGTGATTCCATGTTTTTGATGTGGTTGTTCTAAGGGGGGCTCTGCCATGCTGAGCCATGCCAGGGGCTTGGCAGTGACTGCTGCTACACCAGAGGCTAGGTGGGAGCTGCTGGAGGGATGGAGATCAGCCCCACGGGGGCTCCAGCAGAAGCAGGACAGCCAAGCTGTGATGGTGCCCAGTATGGCCGGGGTGGGAAGGTGCCGCTGTGTCGGCTGGGTTCATTCACACTGGTTTCCTTCTCCCCCAGAATGATACCTCCCACAAGCAAAACCTTTCTGGTCAACAACCTGGCTGCAGGGACGATGTATGACCTGTGCGTCCTGGCCATCTATGATGACGGGATCACCTCACTGACGGCCACCAGAGTCGTGGGCTGCACGCAGTTCACCACCGAGCAGGATTACGTGCGCTGCCACTTCATGCAGTCCCAGTTCCTGGGTGGGACCATGATTATCATCATTGGTGGGATCATCGTGGCGTCCGTGCTCGTGTTCATCATCATCCTCATGATCCGCTACAAGGTGTGTAACAACAATGGGCAGCAAAAAGCCACCAAGGTCAGCAACGTGTACTCGCAGACGAACGGGGCTCAGATCCAGGGCTGCGGTGGGGTCCTGTCGCAGTCCATGTCCAAGCAGGCTCTCGGGCACGAGGAGGGCATCCAGTGCTGCAAGGCTGCCAGCGACGGTGTGATGCAGTCACCGGACACCGGCTCCAGCCAGGACTCAGCCACCACTACCTCCGCTTTGCCTCCCGCCTGGACTTCCAACACTTCCCTCTCGCAGAAGCAGAAGCGCAAGTCGGGGCCAAAGCCCGTCAGCGAGCTGCAGGGTGAGGCTGGCGGCAGCACCGAGCCCCAAAACTCGAACAGAAATAACTCCACGACCCTGCAGTTAGCAAGCCGCCCCCCCGACGCGGCCCCCGCGGCCCACACGTACAAAAGAGCACAATCAAAGCCAAGTAAGTTCCTCACTCTGCCGGCCGACGCGTCCCGAGCCAAGCGCCGGCGGTCGCTGGGCGGGGAGCTGCTGGAGCCCCGCGGCGCCGGCGCCGGCGGACTGCGCTCCAAACGGAGCATGTCCATGAACGGGATGCTAGTCCGGGCAGACAGCGCCGGTGCGGATAGTGGAAAAGCAACTTTCTCCAGTTCTGAGTGGATATTGGAAAGCACTGTGTGACCTGCTTTTTTTTCTTTTTCTTTTTTTTTTTTTTAAATTTTTATTTTAACTAAAAACAAAACACCAAACGTTGTGTGAAACTCCCTTTCCCAGGGAATTGGATTTGGAAGTCCACTGCTGTCTCGCTGATTAATGGCTTGTTCATGCGGGGTTCTGTATAAGCCACCCAGTGCACACAGGGGTTTATTTAGTTTTCGTTTGGTTTTGTTTAACATCAAAACCGAAGGCAACATCCAGAGATTAAAAAAAAAAAAAAAAAAA
>VXAC01000982.1:188585-209741 GCA_013399225.1 Rhipidura dahli
AAGATTAAGGGGCGAAAAAAAGCACGAAACAGCACCAGTGCCTTCCCTGCTCTAGGACTGGCTTCCTGGTTCTGCAGTAGCAGAAAACAAAAGAGAGAGTTTTCACAGAAAAAGCCTTTTATAAAGGAAATGCAATTTCCTCCAAGCTAACAAATAACCACTTCTGGATCAATCAGTAAAATGATATTTTTTAAACCGGTCAGACTGTATATTTCTTTTCCGTGACAATGGTGTTGCCTTTGTTTTTAGGCAGATGCTGTACAGGAGCAACAACGCTGTGTTGTTATGTTGTGTAAAATAAAATATTCACTCGGTACGCCAGCCAGCCTCGCGGTGACTGCCCTGCCGGAGCCGGGCCCTGGTGCTCCTCAGCTCCCACCGTGGGGCTGGGAGGAGAACGAGGAGGTACCGGGGCGAGGGGTCCGTTCCCTTGTGCTGGGTCTGGCTGGCCGGGGCTGGCCCGGTGAAGCAGTGGGATCCCACCCTGGTTCTCCCTGAAAGGGTGCCTGACCCACGGTCCCAGAGCACCCACGGTCCCAGAGCACCCACGGTCCCAGAGCACCCATGTCCCGCGGCGCAGGCATCACCCCGTCCTGCAGCCCCTGGGGAGGGAGCAGCCTGGGCGCCTCGGGGTGCAGGGCAGAGCTGGGCCAGGGCAGTGAGCGGGGCCAGGTGTGCAGGCAGGGCTGCGGCCAGCAGGGCTGTGGCCATTCAGCGCCTTGGTGCTGGCTGGTCAGCGGTGATGGTCATCTGCTGCTGTCCTAGACTGTTGGGGCATATTTCCTCTAAACTTTATGGTTTGACCCAGTTCTTTTCAGTCCCTGAGCGCAGTGAAGATGATGGTCTCGCCTTTAAGCTGCTCTTAATTGCGGTGCCTGTGAGACACAGTGATTTTGGGCCACTTTGTAGGGACAGAACCCCACAGCAGTGGGGGACAGCAGGTGCAAATTCCAAGTTGTGTGGATGGCAGCTGCTCTGCTCACTGTAAAGGGAAGCCTGCAGTTAATATTAATTAAACTCATATGGTCATCATGTTCAAGTTAGAGACAGCTTAACTCTGAACATTTGTGTATTGTGCATTCTCAGATGCCAAATAACAGTTTCAGGATGGGCTTTGTGGCCATAAAAGTGAGAGAATAGTTAAATTTTATACCCTGTGTGCTTGTTCTCGGGGGCACCATAACTAAGGCAGGTGCTTGAGGACAGCCTGGCTCTAACCAGAGCATCAGCCGGCCCCAGGGCAGTTGTGGGGGAACATCTCACAGTGGGGAACGGCCCCTGGCACCCCGTCTCTGTCTCCAGGACTCTGCAGTGCAGGGCTGATGCTCTTGGCCATTGTGGGTTGCTCTGGGTGATTTTACTGCCTGTCATGGAAGAACAAAGTCAATGAGGGTGGTGTAAAGGACCTAAAAGGAAGAGGCTGCTTCTTTTTTAGAAACCCTTTTTGCTTCCCTCAGGAAATGCAGAGACCAAATAGGAAACAAAGCCTCAAAATGAGAAAACCTGCTTCCTGCTGGAAAAGTTTAAAAAAAAATACAATAAATCTATCCTCAGATTGCTCTGGCAATCCATGAGCACTGCATGAACAGAAGTGAGCCATTAAATAGTCTGCTGTCAAGGACAGGGGTGGTCTGTCCAGGGTCTGGCAGTCTGATGGCAAAGGCTTTGCCCAGTGTGGGTCAAACATGAAGGTCTGAGCCCCAGTGAGGGACTGTGCTGGCAGAGGCACCTTTCCCCCCACGCTGGCGTAGAGTGTCAGAGGTTTTCTGTGGAGTGGTTGGGTTTAATCATGCATTTTAAAAACATCAAATGAAAATGCTTTTATATGTTGTCTAAAACTGGACCTAAATCTGTGTGATGTTTTGTGAAAGTGCTAAAATACTAATGGTGTCTTGTGGTTTAGGGAAGTTTATTTTTATATTTGTAATTTTTCACTCAAAGGAATAATTTTCTAAGCACTGCAGCTGATGTTCTGTCCATGGTGCCTCTGTGTCAAGCAGCATACAGGGACCATATGGCCCTGTGTTTGGTTTGATTCTCTGCCGATAGTGCAGGAATGGGGGTCTGGGCAGCCCGAGGTTCCTCTCATGCTAGTTTCTCTTCCTGGCTGAGAGAATCATCCCTTGGAATGCCCTGGGCATGGAATCGTCTGTTCCCACTGGAATAATATGCAGTGGGACATTTTGTTTTATTCAGGCTTGATTCAAAGTGTGGGAAGCTTCATGGAAGAGCAAATTCTCTGTTCTTTCTGTTCTGCAAAACCGTAGGTCACCAACAGTGTGAGACAGAAAAAGTGCTGAGATGCTCCTGGATCAGAATAACATCAGGTTATGTCCCCCAAATTGGAATAACTCCTCACCATAGGAGGTGATGGGATGGGGGGTGTGATGTGCTGTGACCCAGCGTCACCCCCAGCTCTAGAGGGGTCTGCAGGGACACGAGCCCAGGGTGCCTCCCTGCCCCTCAGGCACTGCCTGTCTGCAGCGTGGCTCTGTGTGCTCCTGCTCAGACAGATTGCCTGAGACTTCAGCTGTGAGAGGATCCTCATTCACAGGCGCTGGGGGAGGAGGAGAAACTGCTTCAGAAAGTTCTTTGCTCTGACGGGAACGGCTGGGACACAGAGGCTGTCTCTGGAGATGGCCTCTGTTGGAGGCTGCTGTGGCTGTGCCTGGATGGAGGAGCCGGCTGCTGTGTCGTGTCTGTGTGTCTGTGCTGCCTTCCTGCTGTGTCCAGCCATGTCCTTACCATCAATACACGGTGCTGCTTCGCTCTGCTGCCAGCCTGGCTTTATTTCTGCAGCATCCCCATGCATTTGCCAGCCCTCCCCTTGTGCTCCCGTGGCCCTGCAGCCGAGGAGAGGGAGCTGCAAAGTGTGGCCATGTGTCCTGTGCAGGAGGGAGGGGACACAGCTCCTGGCACCTGCTGCTCTGGCTGGGAAGAGCCCGGCCCGAGAGCTCCTGCCGAGGCACTGGCACGAGGGGGTCTCCTCCCTGCTGGCACAGAGCTGCTGGAGGCACAGGGATGCTCCTGCCTCCCGGGGACCATGACAGCCCTGCTGGGCATTGCTCTGGGAGCATCCCAGACCAGTGGAGGGACACTGAACTGGTGGGGGACAGTCCTGTGCAGCTGTGTGTGCCCTCTAGAAGGTGCAGTAGGGCCCTTCCTGAGCCTTGGTGAGACTGTGCCTGAAGCCATGGTGGGCACCCAGCGCAGAGAGGGGCACTCTGCTTCCCTGGGAATGGCTTCAAACCACGACTGATGGCTACAGCTACTACCAGGATTACTCCTCTTCCCATCAGCTGAGGGGAAACAGAGCCTCAGCGATGCTGGAGCTTTGTGGTACTGGAGCCTGAGCAGCACCACTCGCAGAGTGGCCACAAGTGCCAGCACTGTGATTGCTCAGCAGCCTCCACCTCCCTGTTCCATGGTGCTGCTGCCCGCTCGGGGTGCGCATCACTGCCCAAAAGCCACACTAACAGCAGCCACCCAGTTGCACGGTGCCTTCTCCTGGCAGTAATTTTAATGTTGGTCAGAGTTCTGGTTTAAAAGCAGCAAACTCTGGCCAGTTCGCAGGGTCCTGCTTCCCCTTTGCAAACGCGTCCCTGCGTGCCTGGCAGTGTGCTGGGGTGCTGGGCCTGGGGCAGAGCCTCTGCTGCCACATCATGCTGTGCTGGGGTGGTCGCCCACCACGGCCCCCCAGCCCAGCTGGGGCTCCCCGCAGGCCAAGCACCAAGTCCTTGGCCTCTGGCTGTGTGGTGCTGCACCCTCTGTGACTGTGGAATTGTCCCTGGGGGCATCAGGCATGGGCAGAGGGGTCTGGCTGGTGGCAGCCCACGTGCTCAGCAGCAGCTTGTCCACCCTTCACTGCCGGCTGCGGGCACTGAGCACCAGGAAAACCAGCTCTGTGAGTGGGAACACCCCTGCCCAGTGCTGAGCATCTCTGGAGGGTGGCTGAGGTGTGGAGGGGGGCTGAGGTGTGGCTGTCACAGTGTCACTGTGGAGCAGGACTGTGCTGGGCATGGGGCAGCAGCGGTGCCCCTCACAAAAAGCTGAATCGTACTGGTTTTGCTGGCTGTGGACTTCTAATGCAATAGATTTATTTGCAAGAGCCAGTGTAAAGGCTGCTGCTGGAGAGAAAGGGAAGCTTGGCTTGGAAGGAAGGAAACCTGAAAAGGGAAAGAGCAAATGTGGCACACAGCTGGCTGCTGACCCCACATCAGGAGCTGTGTTTGTATTAAAATGAATGGAATAAGCTCCAGGTTTTGGTGGTGCTGTGTCACTGCACTTTGGAAGCATCTGGGTCAGGAACGCTGAGCCCAGGCTGATGTGCCTGGCTTGGTCTGAGCTAGTTTTCTTCCTGCACTGCCAGGTTGCTGCTCTCGAGGCACCTGCAGTGCTGTGTGCAAGCTGTGCCATCTCCTCTGCAGGGGAAATTCCCACTGGGAGAGGGAATGAGGAAAACCTTGGAGCCCAGCCCCCTCGGTGGGCACACAGGGACCCCCAGCTGGCCTAAGCCTGGGCTCCCTGTGGCCAGTCGGTAGTCTGGGGGCTGTAACTCGCAGCAACCCGGAGATGAGTTTGAAGCGGTGCCTGGCTGGCATTTGCATGTGGCAGTGGCACATCTGCTCTCCCCGAGGTAAGTGGGGCTGTGCTGGGTGGCAGGAGAGGCCGGTGCAGTGGGACCAGGCGAGGCAGTGGAATGACTGCCCCATGGGCTGTCCCTGTGCCCTGGGGCTGATGTGGGGGCTCGGGGCAGGACAGTGACACACGGCACATCCTCACTGCAGTGACCTTTCCTTGCACATGCAAACCTCGGGGAGGCGAGTGCTGTGTGTGTGCCCACCTGCTGCTCTGCTCTGGTGTCCTCAGCTGTGTGAACCCCTGGCAGTGTGCAGAGTTAGAGTCCCTGCCTTGGGCAAAGGCTTGGCCTAGGCAAGGACAGAAGCAAATCTGGAAAGTGGAGAAGTCTCTGGTTCTGGAACAATGAGCTTTGCTGGTTCGGTTGGGAGTTTTGGGGGTTGTCTTGTTAGCTGGATTTTCCCTGAATAAGCAGCAGCAGCAGTGCTGTGCCTGCACTACCTGATGGTGACAAGACTTGTGGCAGAGGTGTGGGTGGGGGACATCGGGTACTGCTAGCCCAGTCTCCCATTAGCCCAGTCTCCCATTAGCCCAGTCTCCCATCAGCCCAGTCTCCCTTTAGCCCCGTCTCCCTTTAGCCCCATCTCCCATCAGCCCAGTCTCCCTTTAGCCCCATCTCCCATCAGCTGCCCCGCTCTGCTGCTCTCCCAGCCCCTGCCGCGCACGTGGCACCGAGGCAGTGGGTACCAGGGCGGAGGGCAGGCTCTGCTGCTGCTTCCTGCCCAGGCTGGCTCTGTGGCAGCTTCTGGGACCCTTGGTGCAGTGCCCAGCTGGCTGTGCAGCAGTTCCTGGGACCGTCAGTGGGTGCTGTGCCCAGGCTGGCCCCACGGCAGCTCCTGGGGCTCTTGGTGTGGTCCCACATCAGCGTGGCTTTGGCCATGGGAAGGGCTGCTCTGCTCCTCGTCCCCTCACCATCTCTGTTCTGTCTCTTTGCGCAGAAGCCGGGGCCTCTCTGCAGGACACCAGCCCTTCTCCACTCCCCGAAAGTGTTGCCACCGATGTTGTTACTCGGCAGAAAACAATACGGTTCCAACTCTCCGAGGACTGACGTGTCGCACCGCACTCACCCCACCGAAACCTTTACTTGAAGCTGCAGCCGAGGCCACGTGGCCGTCAAGGTCGGCTGCCTCGATAAACTGTCTTCCCCCCTCACAGGTTGCCCATCTCCCATCTGCCACTTTAAGTCTAAAATACCTGTTTTTTCTGGTGTCCAAGGTTTTTATAACTAAAAATTACGATGAAAAATCTGGTGGCAACAGCTGCAGTCCCAGGTCATGTTCCATGTCGCCAGTGGTGAGGTCACGAGCTGTAAACATGGTAGCTTCAATCACCTGAACAAATAAATGTTTTACTACAATGGCATGGGCATGTTGGTTGATCCAGGGGGTCGTGCCTGGCAGATTGGTTGATCCAGAGAGGCCCTGTGCTGCCTGGGGTCCATGCCCATGGAGAGGCCCCGTGCTGCCTGGGGTCTGTGCCACGGAGGGACCCCACGCTGCGCGGGGTCAGTGCTCAGCCCAGCTGTGTGAGGTCGGGCCGGGCACTGCAGCGAGCGATGGTGGGCGATTCCTGTCTCTGAGTGGGAGCAGTGAGCTGGGCCCGGGGGGTGCCAGTGGCCAGGGTGCCAGCTGGGTCAGGCAGCTGTGCTGCCAGAGAGCTGCCTGGCTTTGCCCCTTGATGCTGGGCAATGGCACAGCCTTTGGGCAGAGGGAGCCCCGTCCACCCCTGGGGGAAAGCCCTGGGGCACCAGCGTGCTGCCCCACAGAGCCCCCTTCCCTGTGCCAGGAGGGCAGCCCGGGCTGTGGTGGGTGACAGCACTGCAGGCTGCTCCAGCCCCACGTGCCCCACGGAGCGGGCAGAGCGCTGGGCACAGTGTGCCAGGAGCTCTGGTGCAGTGTCAGCCCTAACAGCACGGCCCAGGGTGGGGGGACAGCTGGGGACTGGCCTGGCACTGTCCTCTCATGCTGTCCCAGTCCCTCAGTCCACAGTCTCACCTTGCTGTTCTAACAAGACCAAAGGGTTTTTTGTTTTTTTTTTCTTTTTTCCCTTGTCAGCATTCCATCTGGCTCACAGATATAATTAGAGTTTCCTCAGAACCACAGTGAATCAGCCAGCCTTAACATAACTTCAGAACAGATCACAGCTCTGGTAAGTGTGTCTTGTCACCAGGACTGGGGCTGCCCAGGTGGTGGTCACCTGGGCCCCCTGCTCCCTGTGGAGGCCAGTCCCACTGCGGGCCCCTGTCCTGCTGTGCTGATGATGGACCTCAGTCTGGGCAGCTGGCTAAGTGACTTGCCTGTGGCTTGTGTGTACCAGCAGAGACATCAGTATCTCCCCAGGACACAACAGTCCATGGAGGAGAGGCTGAGCTGAGCCAGGAGCCTCACCCATCAGGTCTCCTCCTATGCTTCCTCTTCTGATGCTGCAGAGACAGAATCCATCCCGTGACATTGGTAAGGAGACCCCAAACTTGGCGCTCAAGGCTTGTGCCTGTGTGGAAAATTCAGAACTGGGCTGGCCCCACAGACCCTGGGGCAGATGGTCCATGATTCATCCAGTGCATGGAATGCCATGCCAGGTGGGGACTTCAGGGGAAAAGCCATGGGCTTTGATCAGGAGTTGGATCATCGCTCTTTTTCTCATGAAGCCTGAGCAGTGATCCTGGTGCTGCACACAGCCTGGATTTCATGTGGATTATAGTAACAGCACGTATTGCTCTTCCCTTTCCTTGCTGTGCAGCACAGCTGGGGTTGGAATTCTGGAAGAGGCTGAGCCCCAGATAAACTGCTCTTCAGTAAATGTTCAGTGGCCATTGAGTCCACAGAGCCATCCCCTCTGTCACTGCAGACTGGAGCGACTCCCTGGTTAGTTCAGGACAACTGACCTTTCTTGGAACAAGCAGGTGGCACCGAGGTCTGCAAAGCAGCTGGGCAGAGCAAATACATGACCCAGACACACGTGTGAGGCACAGGAATAACAGAGGCTGCAGCTTCCTTCAAGCATCCTGCATCAGCTGTGCAGCTGCCAAAACCCTTGTTACACCAACATGCTCCAAGTTCCAGTTGCACAGACCACATCCATGCTTAGGATTTCATTCCACATTACTATCATGTTATTCCCCTCGTTCAGTGGCTCCAATTTCAGGCTTCCATGCACAGAGCAGAGTGCTGATTCCTTTCTGCATCCTTTTAATTAATTGTCAAGCCAAGTTCCACCTGTCCATTCGATGTTAACTGGAAATACGGTTTTCAGGGGGCAAAATTCACTGCAGTTGTGAGTCAGATTTGGGGGAAAAAAATCTTTAAAGTCTGTGGAGTAGAGCGTGCTTGCTTGTATGGTGCTGTGAGTGATCCTCTTGTTGGGCAAGAAGTAGGGGCTGCTCTGCCCAGGATGGCATTTCATCCATAAAGGGTTTAGAGGAACATCAACAAGCAAAAGTGACCTGTTACAAGATCCAGAACTTGGATACTTATTGAAGAATCATGCAAATCATCTCAGTTGCTAAAGCTGAAGGGAATTCTGGCCCAGAAGCAGCACTTCCTTATCTCCCAGTGGGTGCCACATCAGTGTCCTCTGCCAGCCCCGGCCGCGGGTGGGCTCCTTGCTCCAGGGGCTTCCTCACGAGTGGCCCCATGGGCCTGACCCTGCTCAGTGGTCACTGGCTCACCACTGGTGCTCATCACAGGGACTGAGAGCATTCTTATGGGAATTGCTTCTCTTAACAGGCTAACAAAGGCCGGGAAATGTGTCTGTGGGCACTGAGGATGGTGGGCAGGGGTCCAGGGGAGGCCAGTGGGGTGCAGAACACCCTGTCCCAGCAGCCTCCTGGGAGCTCGGACAGCCTGGCACGCTGCTCACAGGGTCTGTGGGGTGACCAGACGATGGTGGAGTGATGACTTAAGTCTTGTGCTGTTCCAGGGCATCCTCAGTCAGAAAAGCCTGGACATTCCAGCTCACCAGCATTCCTCACTGCACCACGTGCTTGGCTCTTGCAGTCCTGCAAGGCACCAAAGACAGCAAGTTGGGAATTTTCAGATTAAACCTTGTTTTCACAGAAATACACAGGTTCACCAAGGTCTAGTTCTGGTTTTGTTGGTTCTGTTTTCTTCTTTTTTCAGTAGGGGAAAATTAACTGAAGAAAACCTTTCTGTTCAGAGACAGATGACACCCCAGGGCAGATTGACAAACATCACCCTGGGAAGAAGGAACTCCACATGGGGCTGGATTTGCAGTGGGTGTGTAAATCTCCTTTTCCTTGTCTGATGCAAACAACACTCAAAATTAGCAGACAGTGCTGACAACTTCCCTGGTCTTTTTCATTTGAGTTATTGTTTGGGGTTTTTTTGTTTGTTNTTTTTTTTTTTTTTTTTTGTTTGCTTATAATCTCATGGAAATGCTATGAAAGCATGGTAGCACTTCCAGGCAGCACATCCCAGCTGTTCAGGATGTGCAGGTCTTGGGGCAGCACAGAGGCAGCTCCTCTGGGGTGTTGCCAGCTGGGCAGGGGATGTGGTCATGTGGGAGCTGTATTTGCTGCAAGCCGGGATTTCCAGAGGCATTTTCACAGAAATCTGACAGAGATGGCAGCCAAGGGCAAGCTCAGTTGGGCACTAAGGGGCAACTCGGGCTGGGAAAGCCGCTCAGTTGGGCTCATCCTGCTCAGCAGGGAACAGCACGCTCTGGGAGAAGTGGCACCGACCTTGCTGGTGGGAGCTGCAGACACCCCGGGAGTGCCTCCCGTGGGGCAGCCCCGCTGTGACCGCAGGCTCGGGGTCTGGGGCGGGAGCTCTCACTGTCACAGTCCCTGGGGCTGCCAAGGACATGCCCAGAGGCAAGTGAGCACCCCCCAGGTGTCCCTGGCAAACACATGGGAGGAGTTTTGAGGCCACTGGGAAAAAATATTTGATGGTGGGACACCCTTTAAGGGATCACGGTTTCCTGTAATTTTTTTTCTGTAAATTCTCTTGTGCACACAGGATCGGAGCTGGGCTGGTTCAAGCTTGGCACACGACATAGGACACCGTTGTCAGTCTCCTAAAAGAGACTTTCCCTCGCTACCAGGCAGGAAAAGATGGGTGAGATAAGGAGGGCGTCACCACACTGCCGCCTGCTCAATGACAGCAATCCCTTTTTCCAGTTGTACTGGAAATAGCATCGTCCTCCAGAATTATTTCAGGCTGCAATAGGCACCACCATGTCTGTGCTCGTGCTGCTGAGGGGCAGTAATTACACTGCTCCTAAACACTCATTCATTTGAAGTGGCCGAATATTCATCTTCATTATTTAGGAGTGTTCATCCTTAAAAAAATTTCTGACCCTTAAAGTTCTGAAACCCTACTGAATTTTGAAATAGATGGAATCTAATCTGTACCTGGGCTGATGTCCTGTCACTGTCTCGGAGGACAAATGTGGGTAATTTGCTGTTGGACTGGAACCTTCCTTGAGCATTTTAGGGAGATCAGAGATTTTTGTGTCTCAGCATTTTGTGCCAGGGTTCCTGAAGAAGCAGGGCAGAAGTAGGACTCTGGTCCTGCTGCCTCTCCAGCTGCTGGCCAAGTGGCTCAGGCTGGATGTTGGGAGCAGCCTT
Source organism: Rhipidura dahli (assembly GCA_013399225.1). Taxonomy (NCBI): domain Eukaryota; kingdom Metazoa; phylum Chordata; class Aves; order Passeriformes; family Rhipiduridae; genus Rhipidura; species Rhipidura dahli. Next base: position 198,811 of record VXAC01000982.1, read on the forward strand.
CCCCCAGGCAGGGAAGCAGGGAGCACAGTGTGTGGCACCTCTGTCCGTGGAGGTTTGTGAGAGCCAAGGGAGTAAAGCCCTGAGGGACCTGGTCTGAGCCCAGGGCTGGCCCTGCTTTGAGCGGGGACCAGAGCAGAGCCCCCTGTGCGGTCCCACCCAGGCAATTCCATGTTTCTGGGATCCAGCACTGAGCAAGGGAATGGGGGTTCACCCAGACCCCTGCAGAGGAGGGGATGGCACGGCCTTTGGGAGCTGACCCCTGCCAGGGCAAGCTGATGTGGCACTGGAGTCATCTGCCAGATACCAAACAGGTCTCTCTCTTCTCTCCAAGTGTTTCACGCTGCCTGTGCCATGTCCAGGGCGATGGCACCCGGTGCCAGCCAAGGAGCAGGAGAGAGGAGGGTGACAGGGACCAGCTGCCCCACCACAGAACTGACTCAGCTGGGGCTAGGGAGGGAATGGGGAGGCAGGAAGGGAGGAGGGGCTGCACCTGGTTTTCTGGGTGAAGCTGGTCTGGGAGTGGCAGCAGGGTGAGCCCACACTGGTGAGAGGCACCTGCTGGGATCAAAGGGCAGGTTATAAGAAGGAAAAGCTGCAATGCTAGAGCCTGAGTGGGGTGGTCTCTCCTTTGGGGTAGGTGTTGAGGGCCCTGCAGCAGTTCTGTCTGTGGCAGGGAGGGATGGCAGCTGCTGTTGGAGGGTGGCTCTGCTGTGTGCAGGTGGGCCCGCACAGGGAGCTGGGGATGTGTGTGTGTGAACAGCCTCCAAGGGGAGTCTTCCCTGCAAGTGTGGTTTTTGTTTTGCAATTCACTGAAACCAGAGAAAATTTAAAGTCAAGCATATTTCCCTAGTGTTTTTGTAGGGTTGAAACCCCTTTCAGCAGGTGGGTGGAAAGCAAACCCTCAGACAACATTTATTTTGTAGTTACAATAAAAGCCATTCTTGAAAGAAAAAAAGTCAGTTGTAGCTTTCCCAGAAGGCTTCTTACAGTAATCCATCCAAACCTGGGCTCGGGCTGACCTGAAGGTTGTGGCTCAGCAGGTCACCAAATAATGTCCCAAGAGCAGAGGAGGGTGGGCAGCTGGGGAGCAGTGAGGCTTCCGGGGCAGGGACAGTCCTGGCCGGACGCTCCACAGGGCTTGGCCAGCAGTGTGCTGGGGGATTTTGAACTCATTACACAGTGTCTGTATCTGACACTGCAATAAGAGATGTCTCTGGTGAAAAACGGTGCTGCAGAAGCTTAGTGGAACATTGCTCCTTGAAAACATGCTGCATGGTTTCTTGTGCTGGATAAACTTCTGTCTGGAGCTCCATGGAGCCTCAGTACTGCTTCTTAAACAGGGTTGAGATCTGTTTGTGTATTTTTGCTGATGTAGTAGATAAATGTGGTGCACAAGTGTCCTTTCTGTGCCCATTAGTCCCTCACATTAACTGAACAAATAACTATTTGAGCTTGGCTGAGAGGCTGCTAGTTGTGCTTTGGAGTGATGCAGCAGGGTACAAATTGCAAAGAGCGTCTTGACAGGTTGCAATAAACTGAGCTTTAAAAATTCCTGCAGTATAGGAGAGCTGGGATTCTGTTTCTCATTTGGACACAGAGGAAGGTTATTAATCATGCACTGACACTGCCAGAGGCACACGCTGTGCCTGGTTTGTGGTGGTGGAAGTGCCTGCCCTGTGTCCAAATTCCCAGCAGCCCTGGGACTTGTTTGCCTCTGCCTAAGGCAAAAGCTGTCCTGAATAGTGCAGAGAGGAAGGTGGTGGGATTCCGAGAGAACCTCTTGGTTCATCACTGATTGCAGCTGATGGTAAAGGTTGTGTCCATAAATCACTGAAGGGTTTGGGTTAGAAGGGATCTTAAATCCCATCTCATCCCACCCCCTGCCGTGGCACAGACACCTCCCACTATCCCAGGGTGCTCCAAGCTCCATCCAGCTTGGTCTTGGACACTTCCAGGGATGGGGAGCCCACAGCTTCTCTGGGCACCCTGTGCCAGGGCATCTCCACCATCACTATAAAAAACGTACTTATCTCGAATTCCTGTTGCTGTAGTTAATGGTGGATCATATGTTTCTTTCCAGCCTTTACTGATCAGAGATCTGAATGTAGATGCTCAAGCACGATCTAAACCGCGATGCCAGTGGAGAGAGGAGGCTCCGCTCCCGCGGTCGGGGTGCGAGGGTTTCGCGTCGCGGCGCTGGGAGCGGACGCGCCGGGCGGGGCCGGTGCCGGTGCCGGAGCGCGGCCGTTCCCTCCCCGGCAGCGCTGGGGCAGCCCCGCGGCCCCTGCCGTGCATCCTCCCGTCAGAGGAACCCTCGCCCGGGCAAAGGCTGCGGGCGGAGGCCAGGGCTGTTTCTGCGCCGCGGAAGCTGCGCAGGAGGAGCGATGGTGCGGCTCGGCCCCCGCACGGGCATTTCTGTGCCGCAGGGACGCGTGGGCTCCTGGAGTGCCGACAGCACGGCTGGAAAGCGCACCCTGCTCGGGGGGACGCCTTCGGCTGCGATTGTCCCCGCGGTGCCCGCGGGATGCTCGGCCGGCAGCCCCTTTGCTGCGGTCCGTGTCGCGCTGCTGTAGCCAGGGCTGCAGGCCGGGCTGCAGAGGGACATTTCTGCTCCCGGCCCCAAAAGCCTGACCCCCACGCCAGTCCGGAGCTGCTGTGGGCCCGAGCGGGCACAAAGCCCTTGGCCGTGAGCTGCACTGGCACCGTCTTGGCTCCGGTGTGGAGAAGGAGGGGTTGATGATGGCGGGAGCCGTGTGCTGTGCCAGCCAGTGTGTCTGAAGGACAGACCCTCGGTAAGCAGCAGGTGATTTAATATTTGCATTAAATATAAACCACAAATAAGATTTCAGGAGGGAGTTGTATCAAATATGCTGATAGTCCTCAGAGGTGTTTTAAAGAAAAAGGGTGTGTATGTGGGGTGTGATTAAAGAGGAAGGGAAACATCTACCTGGTGTCTGTGATGGATGGGGAGGCACCGGTGGGTTTGCAGGGCAGGTGGCCTGAAGGAGAGCCTGGGAACTGCCGAGGTGGCGGCTGGGGCTGCTCACCGCGGGCGTCTGCTGTATGCTCAAAAAGGTTCTCCCAGGGCAGACACCTCTGCTGGGAATGGCACAGAACTTGTTTAGGTGAGGGGCTCTAAGGACATTTCCTGTGATTCTGTCAATCTGTGGTAACAGAAAGTGCTTCCCTCTAAACAGAAGTCGTCTAATTTTGGAAGGAAACCGAATGAACTGGGGAACTCTCACTCCTATTCATAGCCCATTGCACTTGCCTTTGCTCATTCTAAGCAGCTGTTTTGCCCAGCACACAGAAGAAGGAGGAAGTTGGTGAATGAAGCCTCTTGTCCCACTGTACCACCTGCAAAGCTTCCTTGAGGGGGATCTAGGGGAGAAGAGTCCTAAATCACACTAGCAATCCCTTTTGTGGAATTGTGTGGAAGAGGGAATTTCAGCTGCTCAAGGAATGGGAGTTTCCTCTGTGTAAGACAGATGTGCACAGACACACACTTATAGAGCAGAGAAACAAGACCCCCTTGCCCAGGCATCCTCAGAGGTCTCCAGCCCAAACCATTCCATGATTTGGTGTACCCGGCACACGCTACCCTCTTTCCTGTGTGTTTCATTTTTCCACTTGCAGTATGTCACCTTGGGCTGGTTTGGAAGATGCTGACAGTGACTACAAGCATAAGGAAATCATCCCAGGAAACCCTTCAAGGGCTGGATGTGGGTCCCGGAGCCCCTTTTGTAATGCAATTAAACCTCAGTTACAATCGTGGAGAGCCTGTGACATTCTGCTGTTGGACTTGTGGCCACCACACTGCTGGCTCCCAGCTGCTGGACTTCTCCAGACTGATGGCTCCAGGGTTTGTCCCCATAAATGGAGATTTTTCCGGACTGGCTGAACTGCACTGGACTGTGCTGGCACGGTGGCTCCACACTAACCTTGCCCAGGAAGCCACCTCTGCTCCCTGTGCTGTCTGCCCTGCCGTGGCTGCCAGGCTGGGATGTGCCCACTGCACTGGGGAGCGACTTCTCTGCCTCAGTCTCTGTTCCCACTTGGTTCTGATGTCAGTGACAACGGCAGAGCCAACCAGCTGTCCGTAACAGGATCTTGTGGGAATCTGCTCAAAAGGCATTTGGAATTCTTCAGGCATTTCTGCTTCACATAAAGGGTATTTGTAGCCTGGAGCAAGGGTCGGTGACTCAGGATAAAATCCCCATCGCCATTCCCAGCAGCGCTGGCTGTGGTGGGGGGATCCACAGCAGGGTGGGTGCTGAGCTGGGTGCTCTGGCACGATGGTTTGCTTTCACTCACCAGACTTCACAGCAGAGCTGCCCAGGATTTCTCTTTTAACAAGCTCCCTCCTTCTCTCCCCTTGGCCAGTGCCTTAAGAAGGATCTCAGGCTTGTCCTGTCTCCAGCCTGTGGGAAGTGCAGTCCAGCGCTGTCAGGACCTTGTGCTGGCAGGGAACCTCCAGCCCCAGGACCATGCCTTCTTCTGCCCTTCCTCTCCCAGGTGCCTGGGATGGAGGGGGCCTTAGGGAAACCCAAACCCCCACAATTCCTTAAACAAAATCAAAAACCTCAAAGTAATTTAAGAAAGGAATGGAACGGAGCTGAGCAGAGGTTTCTATGTTGGTAAATTTTTTTATGTAGAGGAACTAGGGAGGGAGAAAGAAATGGTTTGGGGCTTTTTTCTTTGGTTGGTTGGTTGTGGTTTTTTGTTTGTTTTGTTGGTTTGGTTTGGTTTTTTTTTTTCTGTTGGATTTCAGCTTTGCATAGTGAAATAATAAAACCCAGTCCTGCTCTGATCCAGACAAACCTTTCCAGTTCCCAAGCATGTACTGATGCTTTGGAGGAGGAAAAAAAAGGGGAGGGGAAGGGAATCTGCAACACATTTAACACGGATTTACATTAAATCTTCATTATCTTTATCCCACTGGGTGTGTGTGATAGCACTTCATTTGCCAGCTGTGCACAGCTGGATGCTCTGGAGCACAGTGAAGCCCCGAGAAACACGGGAAACAGCCTGGCAGTGCTGGAGGGAGATGAGAGGGATTTGGGGGGTCCTGTTTCCCTCCCCGTGCGCTGCTGAGGCCCAGCCCATCCCACGGGGTGTCAGGGTGAGGACGAGGCCCTGACACGCTGGATCACTGCCTTGGAGCATCCCTGGAGTCCCCGCTGCCCTTTGCCAAGGGAGAGAGTGGCGGTGGGGAAAGCATCCAGCACCTCTGGGCTGTCCCAGCAGGAGCAGCTTCTCCCCGGGGTCCTGCTCACCAGCAGCTGCAGCCCTTCAGGTGGAGCCCCTTTCCCTTCTCCCCTGACTCTGAGTTTGTGTCCGGAGCAATAAAAACACCTGAGAGTTAATAAAGGGAGTGGGAGGACCCGGTGTTTCCTTCTGCTTTCCCGTGTTATCTTTTGTAGAGCTACAAGAGTGTAACTATTTGATGTGAACAAAGAAATTGTCTTAAACAGCTCCTTTTCATCTCATCTATTTGTTGTTGGTTTCTTCCCCCCTCACAAAAAAAGGTTGTTTAGTTTTCTCTAGTATCTCTGCCTTTGCTTTAAATTTAATCTTAGTGTCATTTGTCCTTACCCCTATTCAGAATCAATGAAGCAGTGAAAAAGGAAGATTTGCAAGTGAAAGAATGTGTATTTTAGCAGTGCACTTAGAGTGCTCATGCGTTTTGGTTGGTTTGTGTTTGTTTTGGTTTGTTTGTGTTTGTTTTGTTTTTTTTGGGGGGCTGTTTTTGATTTTATTTTGCTTTGGGTTGTTGTGTGGGCTTTTTGTTTATTTTTTGGTTTTTTTTGTTTGTTTGTTTTGTTTTTTTAAAAGAACCTGCTTTTTCTCCTGTCCCTTTTTTGGCTGGAACTTCTTCAATTCTCATACATTTCCCACAGTTGCTCTTGCCAATACCAAAGTAATTTCAAATATATTTTTCCCACCTAAATGTGTTAAGAAAACAAATCACCTCTGAAATGCCTTTTCGTGTGTGATTTTCCTTTGGTGGTTCCACTAAGTGGTGTGAGGTGTTCCCCAGCACCTTTCCTGGTGAGAGGAGACTCAAACATGGCAAAAAAAGGTGATGGATGGGAGAGACCAAACACTCTGGGTGCTGCATTTGTCACCTGCCCTGTTAGTGTCACGGGCTCTGCGGATGCCTGGCAGGGAATCCAGCCTGTCTGGTGAGAGCTGACTTGCCTGTAGTTCTTGTTCATCATTTCTGAGGCAGCCACTGGTTTATTTCTAATGTTCTAACACAGGGTAGAAGCAAGGCCATGACTGCTGGACCTGTGTTACTCTGCACAGCTTCAAACGTTCCTGCTGCATTCGTGTCCAAGAAATAAATCTCAGGTTTCCACCTGGTCCCAGTGTCAGGGCAGGTGAGTGCAGAGGGAGCACCTGGAGCATCCTTGGGAGCGATGCTGTGGGAAAAGCAGTGCCTGGCTGAGCTGTGGCAGTGTCTGGGTTATCGACTGCTCTGCAGCCTCACGTGGGCTTGGATCAAATGTTCTGGGCTGCAAACAGATTGTGATGAATTGCTTCGGTATTTTACTTGTAGTTCTGCTCAGACACTTTGGGCAGTCCTGCTGTTTGTTATGGATATTTTGCTGTAAAACCCTGAAAATGCTGCATTCTTGGCTGTTTGCCCATAAACTTGGGCTAAAGAAGTTTCCTGACCTTGGAAAGGTGAAAAAAGAGGCAGGCAAATGCCTCCATGTGATGTTTGAGAAAGTCATAAATCCAAGCTGGAATGAGAAGTAATTTAGTCATCCCTTTGGAGTTGTTTTCTATAAGAAAATATGTTCCGAATATCAAATTTGCATCCAGTTGCTTTGATATCAATGGTACAAGACAGCATGAATTTCTTAAAAGACAAAATTTGAATTTACCCCTGCGTTTGTGGGTAGCCCAGAGCCACGCTGGCAGCCAGAGCTGGGATTGGAGCAGGTTCCTCTGGGCGGCTCTGAAGGCTTTGCTTGGGATGTGACAAGTTGTTTTGCACAGAGTGTGTCCTTTGAAGAGCTGCTGCCAAGACAGTTGGGCCAAAACTGTGAATACGTTGCATTTTGAAGGCTCTAAACCAAAGGAAACTCTTAATTATTCCAGCAATGAGCTCAGGTGTGAGACAGAGCCCTGCAGCACCGAGTGCCCTGGGAGAAGCAGTGCGAGCTCCTGCTGCTCATCCGACAACGCTCGGCTGGTTGTTTAATTGTTACCCACCATTAATGGTGGATAAATCCCGGAGGGCAGGCACTGGCTGGTGCCTGTCATGCTGCCAGCCCAGGGGCATCCTTGTTCCCCTGTGCTGTCCCAGCCTCACCCTCTCTGTGTCGGGGATGTGCAGGGTGAGGGGTGGGAGCCTGGGCACAGCTCTGTCCCTCTCAGTGCCGAGGAGCAGATCCACGGGAGCTGGAAGGCATCTGCCCTCGCAGCAGCAGTTCTCAGCAGTATCCCGAGGGAGCAGTGCCATGTGCAGGTCACTTCTGCTTCCAGCAAAACCAGGATGGGGATGGTGGGCATGGCTCTGGGCCAGCTGGTACCTCTGGCCATGGCTTCCTGGGTGCCTCCTGCTCCCTGAGCATCTGCCCCCGTATTTTATAATGGCTCAGCTGCTTTTGACATTTTTCCTGACCAAATGAACTATCCAATATCTCACTAGTTTTAATTTTGCTGTTGCTAGAGAGCACTGTGGGCTCCATGCTGGTCAGGAGGTCTCATCCCAGTGCTGGGGGCAGTGCTTTGCCCTGGGGCCGTGCCCGCCACCGCCGTGCGAGGGCAGAACAAATTCCTGTTGCCAGAGTTTGTTTCGGCTGTAGTTTAACTTCCTTTAATGAAAGACTTGCTCCTGCTAATGAGGAGCTCTGCTGAGTGCTGGGACCCCTCTGTGACCCTACAGTTAATACAAGTGCAGTGTGGAGAAGCGCAGTGCAGGAGGGTGCCGGCACCCGCAGTCCCTGCGCGCCCCAGCTCCAGAGGCTCCTCCTTGCAGAAACACTGGGGAATTCACCTAGGGAGATTTTAGCTGTATTTTTAATGACTTTTTAAATAATGGTTAGCTAGTTTGGAGTGTAAATGTTAGTGCTGCTGTAACCGGTCTAATAATAACTGCTGCTCCTGTTTCAATGAGGCTGCTAAAACATTAATGGGAGCAGCAGCAAATCCGACCCCTCGGACTGCGCTGCCTCTGCCCGTGACATGACTCGCAGTGTAACAAATTAAGTGGATATATTTTTATGGCAAGCCATAACACTTCCTCCGAGGTATCTTGGGTTTCGCTGGATGATTCCAGCTAATTGTCCTTGAGTTCATTATTGAGAAAACTCTGCTGTTACTTGAAATGATGAGGATTTGTAGGCAGGGAAAGTGACTGTTCAGTGGTGATACCCTGCCAGACATCCTTATTGCAGACCCAGGGTTGGCTATATGGCATTCCTCCATTGTTTCTGCTAATGGAGGTAAGAATTACCATTACTGTCACCTTGTGGAGAGGGACTTGACTTCTCAGTCCTCTTGGTGGGTAACTAACTCCCCACAGCCCGGTGGGGACCACGAGAACTCAGCAGGGACCATCTGGCTGAGCGGCCCCAGCATTCTTTGGAAGGACAATTCTCCTCAGTCCTCAGCAGCTTTGGTTTGTAATCCACACACTGTTCACTGAGTTTATTTTGCAAGCATGGGAAAGTAAGTTTATGTGATTATATACACACATGGAATAAACAAACAAAACCCGAAATTTGTAGAGGCTGGTGAGGCAGCTGTACCAGGGCACAGCTCCTTGAGCTGGCACTTTTTTTTCCTCCTTGTTGGCATCTCAGTGAAGAACGGATTTAAAATGCAGCACATTTTAAGGGTATGAATAATCATATTCAATATCTGATTTACATTGACTTAAGTAAAGACTAGAAGCTTAGATAAGTCATTTGTCATTTGAGGGTGTTTTACCCTGATTTTATGGAAGGTTTTTTGATTGGTAAACGAATGCGAAGCAGAGAACAAATAAGGAGCAGACACAGCCACTGAACTGATGTTTTGCAAATCCTTTAAAACTTTCCATTCCTATTGATATAAAACCCGTGGTCAGATTGCAGCAGACTGACATGGATCAGTGCTGTCTGTGTCTGTCAGGAGCACAGGAGATGGCACAGGGAAACAGTAGAGCTCTGGTCCCAAGAAAAGGGAGGATAAATAAATTTATGGGATGGCCTGTGGGAACCCGTGCTCCCCCTGCACTGGGAATGGTGGTGGGGCTGTTTACATGGAGTCACTACTGAATGATCAGGGTGGGAATGGAATACAATAAAAGGGGAAGAAAATGCAGCTCCCTGGCTGTGCCAAGACCCTGCTTAAGCCTTAGTGTGGGGATTTTTCTGGTGCTGCTGGTGCCTTGCAGGTCTTACCTCTGAGCCAAAAAGGACTTTACTTGAGCCTCAGGTCCCTTTGTCCACCTTGACTCACTGACATCTCAGGGTGGGCAAAATCCTGGTTTGTTTTTTCTGAAACATCTCAGAAACATCTGCAGAGCTGGCACTTCTCACTGGCTTCACTCTGTGCTCGTGTGCAGAGGCGAGCTCTGGGCTCTGTCCTCCCAGAGCAGCCCTGTTCATCTCTAGAAGGGGCCTTTGCTCTGACATGCAGGACACCTGCTTTGCAGAAATTGAACTTCTGTCTCAATTAATATGAAATTCTGCAGTTTGTTTTAAAGAGTAACAACTAACTTGGCTCCACTTGATTTGGATGCCTGGCACTGCTTTGGTACATCCGGTGCCAGTGTCTCACTGCTGTTTGTATGAGGAAAAAGCATTTTCCTCTGTCTCTTGGAAAAACCTCCAGATGAATCTGTTGCCATAATGGCACAGGGGAGCAGCTGTCCTGCACAGGCACATAAACTGGAGTATTTCTGGAAAATTAACTGATTTACTGGGACCTTGGCACAGGGTCCTGCACAGGCTGGGGGGGGAAATCTCTGCTGAGCCCCTGTGAACCTGTCCCAGGCAGCCTTTGCCGTGGAAAAAGAGCCTCTGGCCGGGCTCAGGGGGTCTGTATGAGGGTCCTGTGGGCCATGGGAGGGTGGCTGTGTCCCACAGCAATGTCACCAGCGCTGCCCTGATGACTTCAGCTCTGCTCTGGGACCCCCCTCACTGCTCTGGGACCCTCCTCACTGCTCTGGGACCCCCCCCTCACTGCTCTGGGACCCCTCTCACTGCTCTGGGACCCCTCTTGCTGCTCTGGCCCTGCCAGCAGCTCCTCGAAGGGATGATGGTGAGGAAGAGTGTGGCTGGCACAGAACGTGGCTCTGCAGGTTGTTTCCACAGGGCTGCTGGGTTTGAGTTCCTGCACGAGGCACATCAGGAGACTGCAGCAGTGCCCTGTGCTTGTCTGAGAGTTTATAAAGTTTATAAAGCCCTGCTCACTCTCTCCCCATCTGGGGAGCTGACTGCTGAGGCTGGAGAGGGCCTGGCTCTGGGCAGGGATCGAGGCATTCCTGAAACACACTCTGTGGTGAGCTGCCAGGCTGCAAACTCAGCGTATGCAACAGTCAATCAATAAACAGACTGAGCTCTGCAGGGCAAAGCTGTTTCTGTCCATGCAGATGGGCTGGAAGGCTGGAATGCTCTGTGGTATCCACTTCAGGGCCCTGAGCAGATGGTGTCCACCAAAAGTCACCTCCAGGTCAGGCAGGGCATTCCCTTCTGCACAGGCAGAGCTGTGCTTCTCATCTGCCTTTGTCCTGTGAGCAAAGGGAGGGAGCAGAGCCCTGAGCTGGGTGACACCAGGAGAGAGCAGAGCCCTGAGCTCAGGGACACCAGGAGAGAGCAGAGCTCTGAGCTGGGTGACACCAGGAGAGAGCAGAGCCCTGAGCTCAGGGACACCAGGAGAGAGCAGAGCCCTGAGCTGGGTGACACCAGGAGAGAGCAGAGCCCTGAGCT
>VXAC01000982.1:217995-313154 GCA_013399225.1 Rhipidura dahli
GGCAGGGGGGTGGTTGGGCAGTGGGGTGGTTGGGCAGTGGGGGGGTTGGGCCTGGCTGTGTCCAGCTGCGCACGGACGGTGCCGCGGTGCCCTGTGCTGCTGGAGCCCTGGGCAGTGCAGCCAATGGGGGCTCCAAGCAATGGCAGGAGCCGACTTTGCCCTCTCTGTGCCCTGAGGGAGAGCTGCTGGAGGTGAGGGTGATGTGTCCTGTCCCTGCAGTGCTGGCCCTTGTACCGCCATCCACACCAGGGCAACATCATCTGCCCCATCAGCGTGCCGGGCTCTTTGGGGGGCCGTGCTTTGTGGGGTCCCTGTCAGGGACAGGCTGCCCTCCAGGTCTCAGCAAAGCAGGGCAGAGCACAGAGCTGGGGCTCAGTGCTGCATGGGCTCCTGAAAAGCTGCTGGAGAGGCGACTCGCTGCCAGCTCTGGAGGAGAAGGGGAGCCAGGTGCCCATCCTTGATGGAGGGGCAATGGCTGAACGTGTGTCTGCCCTGGGAGAGGTGTGACCTCGGTAGCATCCCCAGCAGGAGCGCCTGGGAAGCCTTTGCAGAGCCGGGGTCGGTGCTGCTGCACAGGAGGTCGCTCTCCGTGGGGAGAGAAGAGCTGGGATTGCACTGCCCAGCACCACCCCTGGCCTGCTGCAGCCCCCAGGGGCTCAAAGCTCTTGTCAGGGACACGGGACACCAGCAAAGGCCCTGTGGCCCCTCTGTGCCAGGAGCAGAGGTGACCTCTCTGTTCAGCAGCACAGAGTTAGGACTTTACCTGCCCTACCCAAGCTCGTGGGAAGGGATTGACACTTTCAGCTAACCTGAATACACGCCAGGAAAAGTTCTTCATTACTGAGAAATTGTTTCTGAGGGTGGGACGAATTATTATGACCCTAACCTGAAATTCCTTGGCAAATGGTTTAGCACTGCCCAGGGAGCAGCTGTGAATGCCAATATGAAAAATCTGCATTTCTGGTCAGGTATAAGGGTGCCCTTTACCAGTGAGGGCAGTTCATGGGTTCACCAGATCAGGGAATAGAGTCTGTCTGCATTAGACCCCAGGAGCACACGTTCCAAAAGGCACCTGAATGCTCAGAATAGACATTTTTATCACACCAGGGAGAATCATGAGGGTGGCCCAAAGACACAGAGTGAATGCAGAGGAGGAGCCCTGTGACAGATGCCTCTGTCTCCTGCCCCCAGGCCGGTGCTCACAGCCTGGAGAGGCTTTTGCTGTGACAACCCAGGCAGAGCAATCATAATATATTTTGCTTGGAAAGGATAAAACCAAATCAGCTCATCTGTAATTTGCTGGCAGCAGGGAGGAAACTGCCTGGTACTCAGCTTGTGATTCTCCAGACTATGTGTAGATGTTTTGTGTAATTTTAGATATCCTAGCAATTGGCAGTGATTCATACCAGCTCTGCTGCTGCCTTCCTCCCCATCAAAACAGCTCCCCTGCAGCCTTCATTTCTACCCCCTGACATTACATCAGCACATCCTCAACACGAGCTCGTGGGACCTGGCTCTGTCCGTGGGTTGAACTCACTGAAACCTCACCTTGCTGGGGTCAGAGGAGAAGAAAGACTCAAAATCTGGGGAGAAGGACTCCACGTGCTCCTGCACAGCTGGCAAGGTCAAAACCAGACAGGCCTTTAACCACTCAGCATCCTCTGCATCAGGACAGAGAGGGGAAAAATGGATGGCACTGGCAACAGTTTTCTGATCTGGGAGGAAAGGCTGAGCTGGCTCCAGGCTGGCCATGGCTCAGGAGATGGAGCTGAGCAGTGAGACACAAAAGGGTGGGCAGAGCTTTTTACGGGGAGGAGAATTTCTGGTGTTCTGCCACAGAGTAGGGAAGAGGCCAAGGTCACATCTCTGTGTTAGTGGGTGCAGTTGAGCATCCCTGACCTCAGGTCACAGCTGGGCTGGTTTCTCCTGTGCTCCCATGCAGACTTTGTGCAATTTGTTATTTTCTTGACTTTTTTCCTTTCCTTTGCTTGGTTTTTCACAGCTGTTTGTGGGGGCAGAGGTTCCCCTGGGGCAGGCAGAATGCAGCCCTGAGGCAGCGAGGGTCTCCCCACCATCTCAGCTCTGCTGTGAGTGGACACCAGAGCCCGGCCCCCACGCCCCTGCAGTGTCCATGGTATCTGCAGGGGTTGGAGGGAGCAGGGGGCAGTCGGGGGTGTCCACGTGCAGAGCTGGGACTGCACCTCGTTCCACACCAGCCCCAGGCTGCTGCCTGGCCAGGGCTGGGCTCGAGCCCCGCGCTGCCTCACATCACCCTGGGGAGATTCCCTGGGGAAGCCAGGGAATGACAGGAATATCGAACTGGCTCAGTGGGGCCGGGAGCTGCGGCTGCTGCTGCTGTGGTGGCTCAGCCTGCTTCTCCCATTTCGTGATACACAAATGGTTCAAGTGAAGCAGCATCTCATCTCAGAGCCTTTTGGTATAAAATCGTAATAACTTAAGCAATGAATTGTTTAACTCCTACAAATGCACACAAAAGCAAGAATGCAGCATGTGGTGGCTCCTGTGGGGTGCTGGAAGGAGACAAACTCTGCTTTGACTGGGTGAGAGCAGAAGATAAAGGCCATAAAATTAAGTAACACATGGGATAAGGCCCAGCTTTGCAGGGGTGCCCTAACTGGGGGGAAACAGGCTCCTCTCAATACATTTCCTCTGCTTTGGGAGATCTAAAGTTCTATGTTTAAACCATGTCTTATTCCAGATGTCATTTGCATAAAACCTAACCACTAGTCTCTATTTTTAGTGATGTTGGGATGCTCATCTTGGAAGGGAGGTGGAAGCAGTCTGACAGCTCAGACTGAGCAGGGATCCCATCGCAGATGAGGTGTTTGGGTTTCCCACACACAGCTAAACCTTCACCTTCCTCCAGAGAAAATGCTTCTCCACTCATCTTCTGCAGGGAGAAGGAATTGAGCTTGTTCAGAGCTGTTGTGTGAGGCTTCATTCCACATCTTGGTGTGACAACACTGGAGTTCCCTTGACTTGAAGGTTGTCCACCCAGGTTTACAGCGCAGGAGTGAGACGTGGTTCCAGAATATTGTTTGTTTCAAATGAAGTCAAGTTGCTCAGGATGAGCCAGCAGCAGAATTTGGTGTTTGAATGCAGTTTTGACAGGAGGCGTTTGGGTTTAGGGTGAGATGATTTTGGTGCACAGATGCTTTTTCATGGATATATTCTGCTCCTGTTTGGTTTGGATGAATGAGAGGCAGGACATGAAGAACCAAACAGGGGCAACTGTGCTGTCATGTCCTCCCAAACTGTGTGAGTCAGAAAACCCCAGGTGGCAGAGGGACAGCGTGGTACACGGCAGGTTCAACATTCCAAACTAAGGCTTCGGTTATTTTGCCTCTGTTTTGGAAAACAACAGTAAGACCCAGGGAGACATTGAAAACCTGCTCTGAGCCAAGAAGATGTTTACAAATCCCCCTGCAACAACCAAATTGATAAATCCATACATCCTCCTCTGGCTTATCAGAGTCAGAAGAGCCACAAATAGTTGGTGTTTGGTGGAGGTGTTTGCAGAGAAGATGGGATTCTTTTGTTTATTTGTTTTCTTCTTCTTTTTTTTTTTCTCTCTCTGGATTTTATTTCACTGCATGGGGAAGCTATTTATTTAAGAAGAAATGAAAACCCCACAAAATGTATTTTGGCAAGAGCAGGTTGCTACTGAATTGCTTTTGTGAGCATTGAGGTTGGTATAACCTGGGAAACAAAACCCAGGGCTTGTGAATCACAGGGCAGGAGGGATTGCATGGCAGACAGGGGCAGAGGGGCCTGGGCAATGTTGTGGGGTACGGCCATGGCTGCTCTGCACTGGGCTAAAGGGCAGTATGGATGTTTCTTGGGGGCTGCAGAGCATGGCTCGGGGTGCTGGGAGAGGGACGAGTGCAGCTGAGGCTGCAGAGATGTGCTGGGGATCAGGTTTGGCCACTGGCCAGGTCTCCTCCCTGCCCTCTGCGGACACTCGGTGCCAGGAGGGGTTTGGGGCTCCATGTGCTCCTCTCTCCCTTTGTCAGGTGGTTCAGCCTGGGCTGAGAACCAGATCCTCCAAATGCATTTGATTCTTTGTTCCCTGGGCTGGCTTTTGCCCTGACTTGGGTTGGTGTGTGAGGAGAGGCCAGACAGGAGCTGCACAAGGCCTGGGATGCTGCTTCCATTCCCAAATGTGAACAGAGGTTGGTTTAAAAAGGAGCAATGCAGTCAGAGCTGCCTGGTCAGCTGCATTGCAGGGCTGGGGCTCTGCTGCAGCCCCCGTGCTCTGCCTCTGTGTGTCTGCTACCCCCGACAGGCTGCCCCAGGAGGTGTTTTTGTGCCAAATCCCCACTCTCTGACCACCGCTGGCTGTGCAGCAGCAGCCCAGAGCCACCAGGTGCTCCTCAAAGACACGGAGCTGTCTCTCACCACGCCTGGCACCGAGTCCGTCCCAAGCGCCTCCTCATCGCTTCTCAGGATTCTGGTGCCCCCTGTGCTTGTTGGCTCCGAGCCCCGCCCGTGGGCTCCCCTTCCTCAGCCTTGCTTTCCTCGGGACCAGCTCATGGGTGTCCCTGTCTGGGTGCAGGTGCCTCACCTGTGCCCACCCAGCCCAGCGGCTGCTGTGCCACCCTGAGCCGGCCCCGCGCGGGGGTCAGCCTTGCCCCCTGCGCGGGTCTGGCCAGCACGGGGGTCAGCCTTGCCCCCTGCCCAGTGCCCAGCGGGTCTGGCCAGCACGGGGGTCAGCCTTGCCCCCTGCCCAGTGCCCAGCGGGTCTGGCCAGCACGGGGGTCAGCCTTGCCCCCTGCCCAGTGCCCAGCGGGTCCGGCCAGCACGGGGGTCAGCCTTGCCCCCTGCCCAGCGCCCAGCGGGTCTGGCCAGCACAGGGCCCTTGGTCCCCTGGTTTGGCTCATCAGCTCCTGTACCAGAAACTGCACCTGCCTGAGGCAGCTCCTGCACCAGGAAAGGGTCCCTGGAGCCACCAGGGCACAGCGAAATCATAAATGATGATTTGCTGCTCCAGGACAGCCCCTGAGCCAACACCAGTGCTATGCTGGAAAGGTAAGTGGGGAAAAACCGGGCACTCCAGTTTGGATAAGTGACTAATTATAATTTCTAGATGTAATTATCAACAGTAAACTCTTAAATACCCACTGCAGACAAGGGAACCTCTGTGCCTTCCTTGTGTTTGATGTGCTAAGCATAAATATTCAGCTCAGTCTCTCAAGAAAACATGAGGTTTTACACAAGAACAACTCTCCCAGATGAGCAGGATTTATAGCTCCAAAATGGTCTGGTTTCATCATTTGTGAAAGCTTTAACCTTTCAAGCATTTCCAAACCTATTTTAGCATGCAGGGAGTAGTGATGCAGAGACATTAACATTAAAACTTTGTGTGTCTCCAGTGAATATTCTTACAACAAGGAGCATAACATATCTTTTTGCTTATTTCCTTTTCTAATATTTCAATGCTGTTTGCTTTCATGAAGGAAAAAAAAAAGAATAATCTTATAAAATTAACAAATATTGAAGAGCTTTAGATACCAATTAACATGAATAATTTAATGTGTAGATATCAGTGCGTGACAACTCTGCGCCTTGCCTGCCTGCTCACCAGCTCGTGGTGGAAATTTGAGGCAGAGCTGCTGAAGCATTTCACACTGCCTTGAAGGGCTTTTTAATGGATTTTCAGATTTCCTTTCAGTCTTCAGGTGATCCTGTTGATGCCAACCAACTAACCAACCTAGAGGAAACAAGAGCAGATGGAATAAATCATGGCATCCTCGGTAACTTGATGTCGCATACATCAGCATGGATCAGGTGTTATCTCAGTTTCCATCCTTACAAGCTGCAGACATCCCAAATACTGAGCTCCCCCCTCGGGTGCTCCCTGTCTGTCAGACCTTGGGCTCTGAGGCATCTGCTGCCACCTCCACCGAGCGAGCATGGCCCAGGATCCCTCAGCTCCTCCTCAGCTGTCATCCCACTCCAGTGCAGGGGATGCACAGCTTCCAGCCTGGCTGGCACATTCCTGGGCAGCCAGCCTGGGGGCTCAGTGCCTGGGAAGCGTAAGGCTCGCTGCTCTGGGCCTCCCTGGGCACCAGCTCCATATGGGAAGGTGGCAGGGCAGGAGGGGATACCCTAGAGCCAAGGTAATCACAGATTTGGTGAAAGAAGGGGACTCACATGGGTGGGAAGGCTGACATTTCCTGGAAGATGCTTTGGTTTGCACAGCTGGGCCCCACTGCTGGCTTCCCCTGCAGTGAGCTGAGGATCCACACACATGTCACACGTCCAAAGGGTGGGACCTCAGTGCCTGACTCTGGCTCCTGCCTTTGGCTGACGTGGTCTTTGCACAGGATTTCTGCATGTGAAACCTTGAAAACAAAATGGGAAAAATATCTCTCTGAATATGTAAATAACCATAATGCCTGCCTTCAGTGAAGAGGCACCTCTCAAACTCCTGCCTCCTATCCTGATGTGGCCATCTCAGTACCTGCCAGAAGCTCTGGGGCTGTGTAGAGCTCAGGTGACAGGCTGGGCAGCTCTACCTCTTTAAACCAATCTCTGTTCACATTTGGGAAGGGAAGCCTGCAATAAAATCTGCTCAGTCTCAGACATCTGCTGCACTTGGAAATTATCTATATCTGTCATTGTCACCCTGATGGGGCTAGTGGCACTGTAAGTACTGGCAGCCATGGGCAGAACAGGTCCAGCATCATGCAGTGTATCTTCTGCTGTCAGCTGAACTCCCAGCTTCTCAGCAGTGGGGTGCTCCTGGATGCTCTGGATAGCTGAGGTGCCTGGGCAGAGGTGAAGGGCAGACCTTGCTGCTGGGTTTTCAGTCTCAGACAGGTCAGCAGGCATGAGCTCGGCAGGCACCTGGTCTGGGGAGGCAGGTGAGTTTGGGCCTGAGGACAGCCTGGGCTTTCCCTTGGAGTATCTTGGAAAATGCTTCTTAGCTTCCCTTTGTCTAGGTCCAGACAGTCCTGGGCATTTCTCGTCACTGCTGGGGGAAGCTGGACTGGATGATCTCAGAGGGCCTTTCCAACCTGAACCATTCCATGGTCCATGAGCTGGGTCACCCTGTGCTGCAGGAGCAGTGTGGAGGGCAGAAGCAGTCTGAGCTTTGCACCAGGCAGTGCCCAAATTCCTCCTGGTCCAGGAAGCAGAGTGCCAAATGACCCTTTTGGGCTCCTGATCCCGGCTGGAACAACTTGTTTGTAAAACGCTTTGGGTTGGGCGTGTGGTCTGATTAGAGATGACAACTCCCTGTTGGAGGGGCTGCTGAACCAGTGCTGGGGGAGAGACAACACACACACTGTTATTCCTCTCCATATATCCCAGCTTTGTGGCCAAAGCAGAGAACTGTTTATTCCTGCTGGCACAGGGAGAACATTTCTCAGGCACTGACACTCTGCAGCCATTGTCATGCTCCAGAAACGTGGCCAATGTGGGTGATGTAGCAGCTGCTTGATAGTTTTGGTGATGATTCTGATGTGGGGTTTGCCTCAAATATCAGCATAAAGAGAACAGCGGCAGAGAATCCACCTCACTTTGGCAGAGAGTGTCAACCAGGATTGTGCTCTGAAAACACGGCAACAGAAATCTGCAAGGAAATGTCACAGCAGGGCATTTATATCACCCTGACTGCTGCTGAAGGTCAGCTGGGGAGAGCCATGGGAGCAAGTGTGAGGAGATGTCAGCAGGGCCTCTGGAAGGATGCCTGGCAGCCCCTGCCTTGCCCACGGAGCTGGCGTGTGCCATGGGGCTGCCAGCACCACGTGTGCCCTGCTGGGGCTGAGGGTCTGTGGTGATCCAGTGTCTCCATCAGCTGCTCTGAGATAGCTTCATGTCCTTGCAGCAAAAATCAGCAGGAAAACAGGGTCCTGGAGTGATATAAAATATTCAGCACAGAAATAACTATTCTACTGACTCACTTAACTGGTCCAGGCGAGTGTCAGAGCTGCCCTCCATCAGCAGTGGAGTGGTTACTGTGATTTTTAAGGACAGCTGAAATAAACTGAATGGATAATAAACTCCTCGCTGCCATGATACACTGTGCAAAAGCAGTGTGAACCCTCTGCTGCAGTGGAATTCAGGAGGAAGGAAGCAGCTCTAGCAGAGATCCATTGGAACTGCTCAAGATTCTGCACCAGGAGAAATCAATTCTGCATGGCAGGAAAGGCTCAGAGGAAATGGGGCGTAGTGAGTACAGGAAGCAACACCTGTGGCACCTGTAACCACTAATCACTGCACAAATTTGGATAATTCCTCACTTTCCTCACTTTCTGCTGACTGGAATCCTAATCTTTGTGCACCAAATTGAACAAAAATTCTGTCACTCTTGCAAAAAGAAAGGTTCCTCTTTGAACAGCTGCACCCTGACCACCCTGGGCATCCTGTGCAGGGCCTCACCTCCCTCACAGGGAAGAATTGCTTCCCAACATCCCATCTAGCCCTTCCCTCTGTAAGTGGGAAGCCATTCTCCCTTGTCTTGTCACTCCAGGCTCTTGAACAAAGTCTCTCTCCAGCTCTCTTGTAGTGAATTCTTATCATCTGATTTTTTTTAACCCATTTAGAGAAACAGTGTGTCCTGCCTCAGCCATGTGCTCTGCTCTGGTGTAGGAGGCTCTGGAGGAAATTTTCTGGCCTGTCTTCAAGGAAATGAACTAAAAAAAAAAGGTAAGAAAAAGTGGGGACAAATGGAAAGTTACTGATTTTGTGGAAATTAGAATAGAATAGAATAGAATAGAATAGAATAGAATAGAATAGAATAGAATAGAATAGAATAGAATAGAATAGAATAGAATAGAATCACCTGAAAGGTAAGGCTGGTGAATGACTGGCTCAGTAGCAACTCTTCAGAAAAGGATCTGGAAGATCACAGGGCTTGCAAGGTGCCTGAAATTCAATGAAATGTGTGTGATAAAGCCAGTGTTTGGGCACCTGTGAACAAAAGACAACCTCTCAGTTCCTGTTATAAAGCCTCAGCCTTATCTGACCAAGTGAAAAGCCACACCTGGGGTCACCCGATCTGGTACTTTCCTATCCCTTGTGTTTCCCTTCCTTGTGAGAGTTGTGATGCTGCTGCTCCACTGGAGGTCCCTGGGGTTCCCTCTGGGACAGCAAAGGGCTGGGCACCAGGGCTCCTGCGGACAGGGGAGGTTTGTGAAAAGGCAGAGACAGAGCTGTGGCTGTCACCTTCTGCCCATCCCAGGACACTTGTCCCTGGCCAGTGCAAAGGGACAGTGCCACGGTGTGCCCCACCCGTGCCCGTGGGTGTGGGAGAGCAGGGGCAGCCCCAGCCTCCAGCTCATCCCTCAGCAATCCGGGGGTGCAGGAGGAGACCCCAGGGACCCAGGGGGATGTGCCCAGACACCTGCCAGCCCTCCCTTCAGCTGTACCTGCCACTGCTGGGGCCAGAGAGGGCACAGGAGATGGAGGCAGCCGTTCTCATGGCTTTTCTGAAACTGGCTGAGAAGCTGTCTTGAGATCTTTATGGCTTCCCACTGCCAGAGGGCAGGGCTGGATGGGATATTGGAAGGAATTGTTCCCTGGGAGGGGGGGAGGCCCTGGCACAGGGTGCCCAGAGCAGCTGTGGCTGCCCCTGGATCCCTGGCAGTGCCCAAGGCCAGGCTGGACATTGGGGCTGGGAGCAGCCTGGGACAGTGGGAGGTGTCCCTGCCAGGGCAGAGTGGTGGAACCAGATGATCTCTAAGATTCCACCCAACCCAGACCACTCTGTGATTGTGTCCTCCTGTGATCTTGCTGACCCTTCCTCACACTGATGGCCCCTCTGGTCCTCACTGCTCCTTTCATCTCAGGGAGCATCAGAGTTATAACGTGCAGCTTATTCTGACCTTCCAAACTGCTGGCACCTGCTGAGGTACTTCGTCTGGAGAAAGCTCTGTTTTATTTTCTTTGTAACCCGTTTAATGATGAAGAATCCCAAAACAGGTGGTATTCAAAGTGTTTAGATGCAAGAGGCATATGTTTTGCTGTCATAACAGTTCGGCTCATTACATGGGGATAAAATTCAAGGAAGGTGATGTATTGCCTACAAAGGGAGCAACAGCAGTACCGAGTGGTGCAGTCCTGTTTGTCTGTAGCATGTGAGAACTTGACTGAATCTCTGCAAGTTCAACTGAGGCCAACAGAAGAATAATAATATTAATTATTTGTGGTAAAAGAAATATTGTCTCTGTGCTTTTTGTATCTTTTTGCTGTTTTATAGCCTTAAGCATCTATTTACTAATGCTTTGTGCTTTGCAAGGTTGAAAACATAATGTTCCTTTTCTCTTTGTTTACCTTAGATTTTTCAGTTTGTTTCTGCTCATGCTGGTGGGTTGTTTTTTTTTTTGTGTTTTATTTTCCTGTTACCCTGAGGCTCTTCAATATTTTAAATCACATGTGTCACCTGGATTTACACATATATCACCTAGATTATCACACATGTTATTGACATTTCTTTGCAAAACTCAGCTGTATCTGCAAGTGGTAATAAATGAGTTATCCATTACTGTGCATCTGGACAGCTCTCGGCCACCTGCCTGAGCCCCAGCTCTGCAGTCCTGCTCCCACGGGTGTGTTGATTTGTGGGGAAGGCTGCAGGAGCACGTTCATGGTGGGGGGGTCCCCGTGGGCTGTGGTCATCCTGCAGGAGGTGGATGGGGAGGGTGGCTGTCCCTGAGCCCGGGCAGAGCCTTGGAGGCAGGAGGAGAGGAAGATGAAGGCCGGGCTGTGAAGCAGAGCTCAGCACCCAGCCCGGTCAGGGCACAGCACCCCGGGGCCCGCAAGTGGCCGGATAGCTCAGGGGTCAGGGGTGGGCACCGGGAGGGCAGCAGAGGCTGGGCTGGCACAGCTGGTGTCCAGCGCTCAGCTCCGGCCACTGGCGCTGCGCGGAGCAGGGTCAGGCAGCCTCAAAGGCGTCCCTGCAGCACAGCCTAAAGTAAATACTGCACGGGAGCGGGGCTTTGCTTTCTTTACCTCGTGAATGCCCTGAAAAGCTGTTGACGAGGAAGTGAAAACAAGCAGTGGTGTCTGAGCACGGGGCCCGCTCGCTCTGCAGCGCGGGGTCCGGTGAGTTCCCGGGGAGCGCCGTGAGCAGCCCCGGCACCGCGCCCGGAGCCTGCCGGGGACACGCCCGGAGCCTGCCGGGGACGCGCCCGGAGCCTGCCGGGGACGCGCCCGGAGCCTGCCGGGGACACACCCGGAGCCTGCCGGGGACACGCCCGGAGCCTGCCGGGGACGCGCCCGGAGCCTGCCGGGGACACACCCGGAGCCTGCCGGGGACGCGCCCTGCCCTGCAGCGGCTGCCTGGGGCTGGTGGCGTTTGTCCTTCCCCAGACCAGGCACAGGCACTGCACAGAATCACAGAATCACCAGGCTGAAAGGGAACTTCACCGAGTCCAACCCCTGCCCCAACACCTCAACTAAACCCTGGCACCCAGTGCCACATCCAATCTCTTTTTAACACATCCAGGGATGGTGGCTCCACCACCTCCCCGGGCAGACCATTCCAGTACTTTATCACTCTTTCTGTAAAAAACTTCTTCCTAACATCCACCCTAATATCCGACCTAATATCCAACCTAATTCCTTCCAAGGCTTCTGGGTAGAGAAGGAGGTGCAGCTCCTGGGACAGGAAGGGTGGGGAGGCAGGAGGTGATCCTTCCCGCTGGCTGTGGGATGGATTTGGAGCCCTGCTGCAAGGTCGGAGTCCTACTCGAGCCTAAGCACAGAGGAATGGTTGTTTGAAATTTGGTAAGTGATAAAACCAGCTGTGGCTGAGGCGACCAGCCTGACTGACCTCACCCCATCCGCAATATCCCATAGTCCTGGCAGAGAATCCTGCCTGAGGTGCTGCCTCTGCTGCCCGAGGAAAACAGCTGGAACAAAAGGCTTTCCAGGTAGGCTACTGGGGACCCAGGTTTGCTGCAAGTGAAGTAATTATATTTTCATTACTCCAGGGCCCGCAATAAGAAGAAATTCTGGTTATAGCAATTCTGCAGCCGCTTCACTGAGGCTCCAGTGGCCTGCTCTGTGAAACAGGATTAATTAAGTTTCTGCCAGCAGCAGCGAGCTGGCCAGTCCTGTCAGGGATGCTGTGCTCCACTGGGACACCGAGGGATGAGTGGTGGCACACTGCTGCAGAAACTGTCCTTGGGTGGACTGGATGACTCTTGTGGGTCCCATCCAACTCAGCATATTCTGTGATTTTGTGATTCTGTGAAAATAAACAAAAAAGTGGAGCAGACGTGAGCACCTCAAGCAAAATAAACAAACCTGAGAATTGGGCTCCTGCCATGCCTGTTGTTTATCAGGTCAGATCTTAATTGTGGTACTTAGACGTGATTAACAGGCGTCTTGATTACCATGCCAGAAATAAACCCTGCTCAGCAGAGAAGCTTATGTGTCCTGGAAAGGGGGAGGGAGGGGAGCGGGCACGGAGGAGGGGGCTGGGCACAGCATTGC
This sequence comes from Rhipidura dahli, assembly GCA_013399225.1. Lineage (NCBI taxonomy): Eukaryota > Metazoa > Chordata > Aves > Passeriformes > Rhipiduridae > Rhipidura > Rhipidura dahli. Next base: position 230,461 of record VXAC01000982.1, read on the forward strand.
CCCAGTGCCCCCCAGTTGCCTGGTGAGTTCCTTGCCCAGAGCTCTGGCAGAAACCCCTGTCAGGACCCCCGCTGGTAACAAGGTTAGAGCAGAACCCGGCGTTCATCCTTCTGTGCTACAGGACGGGAAGCTGACGGGTCATTCCCTGCAGAAAGGGTTTTCCATTAAGTAAGTAAAAGATCCAAGCAGAAAACTTTTGACCTCACACTGTAACTCCAGAGAATTGCCTTAACACTGGGAACTGGGAGATCAGTGTCCTGTAGAGAACCATGAAGCTGTGCCAGTGAGGGTCCTGCTGTCCTGCACCCGCAGCAGGGAGCACTGTGAGGATGAGGAGATCTCCTGCTGTGGGATGAGGGAGGAAGGAAAGGAGATTTTCTGCTCTTGAGGCTTCCCATGCTGCACTCAGATTTCTTCTGACTGAGTTTCTGCTTAGCACTGCTGGAAAGGAAAGTGCAGCACTGCTTGTTTTCTTCTTGGGGGAGGGATGGGAGGTGTTTGCTTTCCCTTCTTGTAGAACAAAATCCAGAGCTTCCAGTTATATGCTGAAAAAAGCCCACTCAACAGCCAACAGTCTGGGAAGCTGCATCCCCTGGGCAGTGCTTGGCTGGGATATGGGACACTCCTGTCCAAATCCGGGCTGTGAGCCAAGCTGAGCCCTCACCGCTGGCCTTGCCCTGCGGAACTTTGGAGCAGGGAATAGTTATTTGGGGATGGAATAAAAAAAAAATGTCATGAAACTAATTACTTTTTCTTGGAAAATACTTTGTTGCCAGGAATTTTCACTTCCCAAGACATCCCTTCCCAGACCACCAAAATACCTCCTGTATCCAGCACCTAACCCCAGGACTTATTTTGAAAGGAACGGATTCTGCTGTCCCAGTGGAATAATCGCAGAATACCAAGCTCTGATGATGTGTGAAACTGTAAGTGGACACTTTGGAGAACAGACCCTGGCTCCTCAGGATCCATATGGTGCCTTTCCAGCCCACGGAAGCTGGGTGGGCAGCGTGCCCAGTGTGTGCCCGTGGCCGTGCTGCGGGTCCCCGGCCGGGGTGCGGGCGGCAGCTGCTGCCCACGGAGCAGATGGATCAGACGGATCTGCTGGCCCTGGGAATCAGGATGGCTCGGGGATGGGCTGTGGCTGCCCGGGACCGCGCCCTGCTCACCCGGCTGTGGCTGCGGGGAGCAGATGGACCCGACACCCTCGGGCGAGTGCTCGGCTCCCAGTGACCTCGGCTGCCCTGCTGCCAGCTTTGCTGCGGAACACAAAGGAGCAGGGGCTGTGCCAGGAGCTTTGCAGCTTGATGTCAGCTAGGAAAATACAGGTGTGTGAGAGAGGTGAAGGACGTGTCCTTGGGCTGTTGGCTGCTGCTCTCCTCCCAAGCCGGGATCACCAGTCCATGGGCTGCACTGCGTCCCTCTTGGCTCCGTAGCATCACGGCTTGTCCAGGCAAACCCTTCCCTTCCCTTTCAGGAAGGGCCTGAAACACTCTGGACACTTAACACATCAGCCACTGGCACAAAATGTAAAGAGCATATTGCAGTCTGGGTTTACTTTTTTATTATTAATAATAATATTAATAATAATAATAATAATTTTAAAACTTAGGTACTTTTTTCCTAGAGACTCACAACCATTTGAGACTCTAATCCTGTTTCTTACTTGTTCCTCTCTCCTCTGTTTTAAAATAGCAGCTTTTGGCCTGTCACGTACAGTTGAAGCTCGGGAGCCCCCCGTGCACCTTCTGGGGATGGCTGTGGCGGTGCCCCCACTCCAGGCATGGATGAGTGGGTCCCTGGCCCCTCACCAGCCACCTTCTCAAGCAGAGTGGGCTATTGGACACCGTGCCAATGGCAGGATTTTTTCTGCTGTTCTCAGCAAACAGGAGTTCCCAGGAGCCTTCAGGTGCAGGCAGAGAGTGAGCAGAGTCCAAATGAGCTGCTGCTCAGCCTGTGCTGGTCCCTTTGCTCCCTTCCCTCACATAAAGGCAGCTGTGTGAACACCTTGGCTCATTAGAAACCATTCTTATTAATCCACAGCCTCTCCTCCTCATTTCCCTCAGTCAGGAACTGGATTTGGTTCAGGAAGGTGCCAGTGGTTCTCTCTGTGGTGTGTCCCTCATCCCCTGTGTGTAGCTGCCTGCAAATGGTCTGGTTTGGGAAGAGCAGTTGTCTCCTCTTGACATTCCCTATTGCTCTTCCCAAAGTCAGGATTATGTCTCCTAATAACCATGCTTTTCCTCATTCTCAATTAAAGCACAATAATTCAGTTTCTACTTGGCTTGTAACTGCTCAGATTCACTGCCCAGGCTTTATCCACAGATTAAGGGATTTACACATTACAGAGCCAGAAGGGACCGGTGATGCTTTCCTCCCAACAGAGGCCCCAAGAGGTCTGAAAGGACTGCTGAACAGCGGCAAAACCAGCAAAATCAGTCTTATCCTGATTCCAAAATTCCCAGGCCCATGTTAAGTTTGTCAGTTTTTAATGACTCCTGTAGAGCAGAATCCTGTCCAGCCCCTGGCAGCAGTGCCTCTGACCAGCAGCCAGGCTGACCTCCCTGGGCCCCTCCACTCCAACAGCTGCAGACTCCCATCCCTGGAAGGGTTCAGGGCCAGGCTGGATGGGGCTTGGAGAAACCTGGTCTACTGGAAGATGTCCCTGCCCAGGGTAGGGAGAGGAAAGAGAGGAGCTTAAAGCTCCCTTCCAACCCAAACCACTCTGGGATTCTGTGATTCCATGAAAATTCCCCTTTCCCCACATTTTGGCTTCCTTGGGAGGTGTCCCCTGACTGTCCCATCTCCCCTTCTCTCTCCCAGCAGCAGTTGTAGCAGATGTGCCTTTGACACTGTTTTATGGCTCTTCCAGCATTCCTGTTCCTGCAGAGCTCCCCCAGGCTCCTGCTCCCCTCAGGGATGCTGCCCAGCTGGTGGGTGCTGCTGAAGTTTCCTTGAGAACCCTGTGAGACTTTTAAAATTGAGATCCTGCCCAAAAAGAAGGTAATTATTCTGTCAAACCAGCCCTGACTGTATCTTATTCTTGTAGCTGTCTCTTGATTAACTTCCATAGCACCTGCTCTGTTCCATTTCCTCGATGTTGGACTGACACATCTGTAATGATCGGGGCCATCTCATGTCTTCTGTGTTGCAATTCTGATTCCTTTCCTCTCCCTGCGAGCCAGACATCCACAGCAAGATTTGAGTCAGCTCTTACAAAACCCTCTGAACATTGCATTATGTGTATCTATATATCTTCTTCCATGCTGGATGCAACATTGCTGGGTTTAGACAAATATCATCTAAAACGATTATAAAACCTGATGATAATTTTTGTGAGAGATGTTACTGTATTTTTGCCAAACCTGACACAAGTTTCCCAGAGAGACCACCTGACACTGGAGGAGCACCACGAGCCCTCGCACACCTGACCCATTTCTTTAGCTGAGGGACAATGAAATATTTGAATCTGTCAGGGGAACACAGGCTGGGGAGCAGACGGGGTTGTGCTGCTGGGATGCTGATGGGTTTGACCTGAGCTGCTTCCCCCACTGCACAGCCTTAACATTTGTTTAACGCTACTTTTGTCGATCGAACTCGACCAGATTTGAACTTTGAAGGAGTTAATTGCTTTTTCCAATTCTGTGGTAGCTATTGCTGTGATCTAATAGAAAACTGAACTTAATTAGGCTTGTTCCACGGAGATGTAGAAGGTCTTTTCCACCCATCGTGTTCATGGCTTAATGAAGTGTGGATGTGAGTGGCTTTGTCGATGTGCTCACAGCAGCCTCTGCTCCCCACAGCTGCACACAGCTGTGCAGTTTGCAGAGCAGCCTCGCTGCTGGCTGCTGGTTCCAGATGTGCAGGTGACCTTTGGTGTTTGCTGATGGGAAGTTTGACAGCCCAACTACGTTCAAGCATCCGGCTCTGCTCCTGGACACGCACCAGACACAGTTTCATGCTCTACATCACTCTCTTGGCAATTCAGTGAAGGAACAGAGGAGGTTCAGGTTTTAATTACAAACTTATCAAACAGCAAAAACATTTCAGTTGTGTTAGCTTTACCTGAATCTTGCTAAGAATTAGCAGAAAATATCTTCAAGAAATAAAATGTTTTGACAAGAATGTCTCTAAGCACTCTCACCTAAAGATAAAAAATAGTATTTATTTCAGTGTTTGTATCTGTACAGGTAAATATTGCTTCCAAATCTGTCACTACAGGCCCATCTGACTAAGCAGATGTAGGTGCCAGTTCCTGGTGTGTAGGATTTCCACCTGAGCCTGACAAGTTTAGGAAAATCAGGCTGTAATATTCATTTGAAGTCCTGGCGGGCCCTACAGAGCTTCAGGAGTTATTCACAAGAGAGATGGAGGCTGCACAGCACCGGGTCACTTCTGGATGCAGCACAGGGAGGCAGGAGGCTCCCGGAATTTCCCAGCTGCTAATTGAATCCCCCAGGATTTAGAGAAAATCATGGAAAGCAGAAAAGATGAAAGGGAAACCCAAATGAAGCGCTTCAGCATGTGTTCAAGAAACCCTTTTAAAAGGAGGTTTAAATAAAAAAAGTGTCTGTAAATAGCCTTTGTGCTGAACGATTCCCAGGGTCAAAGAACACAAATACCTCGATTTACCCATTTTAGCTGTAAAAACGGTCTGTTCTCTCCTGCTCTGAAGGACTGGGTGAAGCACAAGCTCCTTGGGAAGGAGTGAGTCCTGCGGTGCCAGTACCTGAGCCCTCATCACCCCTCTCTGGGTTTCCTTTTCACTGCTAATTCCGAAGTGGGACTGAAAAGGGTAATTTTTACTCAGGTGTCACTGTAAGCAGCAGTGCCTTCCACCCAGCCTCGAGAAAAGCAGAGTTTAAAGCAGGAGTGAGAGTGCCCAGGACGTGGCTGCTGGAAGGTGTGCGGGAGAAAGCCCGGGAGATCTGTGCCAATTTCTGCCTTAATTGCATCCGAGCCGTGCAGCACTTTGTGAGCTTCTGCAGAACCCAGGCGGCTTCTAGAGCCTTCTGCTGCCTTAAAAGAACAGTGTGAGCTCTTCCTCCCTTCCCCATCTCCCTAAAAGCCATCTCAGGACCCCCGTGAACCCACAGCTAGTGACCAGCTATGCCAGAGTAATGCAAATCCAAAAGAGCAGTAACAGAAACCTCTTAGTGCCTATTAATTAATTATTAACCTATTAACGCTGGGCCATGGCAGAAATGATGCATTTGTTTCTCTAAAACCCCCTGCAGCACGTCACTCTCCTGAACTCAGCCATTTCCTTCCTCACCCTGCTCAAAAATGTTATTTATTGTTCGGGTGTGCCCAACCTGCCTGTTGTGAGCCCTGCCGGGGCTGTCCCTGCCTCCCTCCCTCCATCAGCCCTGAAATGTCCGGCTGCTGTGAGCTCACTGCCACTGCCCCACTGCCAGTTTGTCTGCAACAACCAAACCTACTCTGGGATCCTGCTGGAAGGAAATCCTCCCATTTGTAGAAGCAATGAGACAGCAATACTCGCTGCCTCCAAGTACACACACCCCTCATTGCAAAGGTAAGAATGAGGATTTGCTGTTTAAAATGCCTTTTTCTTCAAGTTTTCTTTCAATTTCAAAGGCAACTAACAGTGAAAAAGTACCCAGAAGGCAGGAGAATAAACTGATGTTTAAGACCTTCATATTGAAAACCAAAACTTACTCCATTGCAGGTGATATTTTTATTTATCATTAGTAGGCTGTTTGTATTTGCTACAAACTGTAAAACCAGAAGAATAATTAGAGTCAACACTGGGTAAAACCCCTTCACTCTTTTACTGAGGCTTCCTCTACACATATTTAGTTCAGGGTAATATGATCTAGTGAAAAATTAAAAACAAGTCAGGGTATTCCCTCTCATTAATGTTTTTACTGAAGTGTTCTGTATATTTATAATTTGCTTGCACAATTATTAGGACGATTTCTGAAATGAATGCCAAACAGGGAGGCAGTGATAAAGAGCTGATCATATCAAAGCACTTTGAATGAAAGTCTGGGGAGAGCTCAGAGCCCCTTGCAGGGCCTGAAGGGGCTCCAGGAGCGCTGGAGAGGGACTGGGGACAAGGGCTGGAGGGACAGGAGCCAGGGAATGGCTTCCCAGTGCCAGAGGGCAGGGCTGGATGGGATCTTGGGAATTGGGAATTGCTGTCTGGGAGGGTGGGGAGGGGCTGGTCTGGAATTGCCAGAGCAGCTGTGGCTGCCCCTGGATCCCTGGCAGTGCCCAAGGCCAGGCTGGACACTGGGGCTGGGAGCAGCCTGGGACAGTGGGAGGGGTCCCTGCCAGGGCAGAGGGGTGGAATGAGGTGGTCTTGAAGGTCCCTCCCAACCCAAACCATTCTTGGATCCTGTGATTTCCCAGGATGTCGAACAGATCTCTCCCCGGTCTCTGCCCTTGGGGCCGGCAGATCGCACGGGGCAGCTCCCTACGACCAACCCATGGAACAAACCTCAAGGGCTGCTCCCGGCTCAGGGGCTGTCCAGGCTGGCTCGGCCTCGTGAAGGTTGCACCGTCCTCTCACCCTGACACCGCAGCCTCAGGGACCCCAATTAGCACATGGACTGATAATGAATGGAAAAATCCATCGCCCGGGCAGCCAGGACAGCGGGTCCTGTGCCCAGGGGCTCCAGTGCAGCAGCACCCTGGCACAGAAATCCATCGCCCTGAGGAGGCAAGGACAGTGACGGCTGTCTTTGGAAGCCAGTGATTAATGCTGGGTGTGGCAGGGCAGCTCGGCAGATCGGCCTCCCCTGCTGCCTGCGGGGCTCTGCAGGGTGGGCTGCAGGGACATCCCGTGGGAACAGAGCCTCTGCCACTCCTCTCCTATTTCATCTTCTTAAATTAATGCCAAATACGCTGTCGTTCCCTATCGAACTTAAGAAACCGAGAAACAGCTAAGAAAATTTCTTTGGCAAAAAAATTTCTCATCAGCGTGTCCAGCATCCCCCGAGCCCCTCCATAAGCAGCTCAGAATCTCCTCTGAGGATATTGATGCACGAGTGGAGTTGTCACCTGCGAGGAGGCACACACTGACACCCTGAGGGATGCTGTGACACTGGTGTGTCACTGCAGGTGCTCCAGACAGGCAGCCTGCCTCGGGAGCAGGGGACAGGGTCACCGTGTGGGAGCACATCCCAGTGGCACAGGCACACACGGTTACCTGTGTCTCGCCTCCCAGGCAGGGCTGCCGTGTCTGCTGAGCCGTGTCCTGGCCCATGGGGACGTCCCCAGGGTGCGTTTGACAAGTCACAAGGGACCATCCCCACCCTGTGCCACCTCCCTGTGCCAGTGCCCGCTGGTGGCTGTCCTGCCCTGTGGCAGGGGGTTCCTGGGGTCTCCTCCCCACCTGGGTTGCCTGTGCTGGGTCACCCAGGGCTCCCTCCCAGCCTTGTTCTGGGGCTCTGACAGGTCCCATGAGCATCCCCGCGGGTGCTGACAGCTCGGGGAGGTGGCCCTCTGTCCAGCTCAGTCTGTCCATCCACCTCCATCTGCTGTCCCGCTCCCCAGCCCCACCAGCGCTGCGCTGGGGGCTGGTCCTGCATGGCCCTGCAGCTCCTCACGGGAGCTGGTGCTGTGGGGACACCAGTGCTGGAGATGTCATTGGAAATGTGTCACACTGCCCTTCGTTTACTGATTCCTACTCCTATTCCTCCTCTTGCTTTGATGGGGAAGAGGCTTTTCATCAATTTAAGTGGTGTTCTCTGAGGGCTGATAGAATATTAGGCTGTGGAAACTGGCTGATAAAGTGCATTTTGGTGTGTAACTGCGCTGTGTGCCCGGCATATCTCTGAATGTCAGAGGCCGTGGCAGAGCACTGGATCTCTTCCTCTGTAACATGGAGTAAAAATGCCTTCAGTCCTTGGGGCTTAAAATCCCATCTCCTCCTGCAAGGCCACGTGCAGCTCAGGGCAATCCTTCTCCTGTCTCTCCAGAGATGGGCCCATTACTACAGTGCTTGAGCAAGTGTTTATGGGGAAAAAGAGAACAGTATAAAACTAAAAGGTTAAAAAATAGCCACAGGGTTTAATCTCCTTGTAAAGGTGAAGATCATGTATGTTTTACCTCTGGCTTGTACTTTGTTAAAAGATAAGGCTGCATGGATGAGGTTATAAAGCGTGAAAAAGCATTTCTAAGAAACACTGATTTAAAAAGTGATGGAAAAATGTATAAGTGAGCAAACAATCCTGTATGGCTTATTGCATGACATAGCTATTAAGAAGAAGAGAAAATGTGGAATAATCTATGTACTCTATTAAAAGAATATTTTCACAGACAGATTCTTTCACATGGAAATAATAATAGCAAAACCGCACATTTACATTTTATTTGCAGATTTTTGTACATAAGATTAATAGGCTATTGGTGAATTATTGCAACTATTACATTTAATATGAATCCTTACAATCAATAAAGAGTGAGTACAAAAAGCCACTGCTACTGTACAGCAAGTCAGAATATCACTATAATTCGTCCTGGAAGCCTGAAGACAAGATTTTCATTTCCCTGCCCAAGGAGGGCTGATGTTGGTCAGCAGTTTGCTCATGGCTGGGGATCCCCTGTGCAGGGGTCTGAGGGGGCTTGGCTCATGGAGCAGAGGGAAGAGCCCCAGTGCCTTGTGCACGGCACCGAGGGGTGGGTGCAGGAACCTCCAGAAGGGCTGGGGTGTGGGTGACTGATCCTCACCAAAAATGGTGGGAAACAGGTTCCTGGTGAGCAGCACTGGCAGCTCTGGAGAAGGAGCCTGGTCAGCTCTGCTCTGGCCATGCCCAGGGGCAGGGAGGATGCACAGGGTGATTTTGCTCTTTGATTTGCTGTAATAGCCTCCAAATATTGCCTGAGACCAGGCAGAGATGAAGAACTGCAAGTAGTTAAGAGACAACCTGAGGCAACAACATTCCTCTGCCTGCCAACAGATCTGCTGCACATCAGCCACCCGTGGGAAGCAGCCCTGCAGCAGCGCCCTCGGCTCAGCTCTGTCCCCAGCTCCCCATCCTCCTCCTGTCCCATCCCACAGGCTCACTGGCTCTGCTCTGCCGCCCACAGCCTCCCATCCCGGAGGGGAACAGAGAGGAAAACTGTTCCAGGAGTGCAAACTCAGCGCTCAGTCATAACCAGAGACCGAGTCGGAGGATGTGGGGAGCCGAGCCTGCTGCTGCTTGTGGGCAGGTCTAAGGTTTTGTGCAAAAGCAGTCGGTGGGGGGGTGGGGTGGGGTGAATTCATAGCCACTGGTATAAAAAGAAGAAAAGAGCAGAAGGTCCTCACAGGAATACTTGGAACCTCTTCTAAGGACGGTGTACAGGCTCAGGCAGCTGGGACGAGTGTTTGCAGGGGCACCTCCACCTTAGGGCTACTGGGGCAGGTAATGCTGAGCTCACTGTGCTGGACTTCATTTCACCATCAGGAAATATCAGGAATATCACCTTGGAAATGCCGAGGATTACCAACCAAGCCCCTCTCAAGCATAACAGAACAGAAGCAGGATTTCTCCCCCTGTTTGTGCAGTAAGGAGAGGAAGAGGCTCTGCACTCAGGCACCCAGCGGGCAAATCCGTGTCTGCCCCAGTCTCTCCGGCTGTAAATCTTGGAGCGTGTGATGCTGGCCCCTCTGCTGGACACACAGCTCTGGCCACAGGCTGCAGAACAGCGTGATGTAGCTGAGTGAAGGCTGGCAGAGCAATCTCAGCTGATGATTTAGCAAGTGGCACTCCCAGATGGGTTGAAGAGGACTTTATGATGCTTCTGACAATCTGTAAAGCTTTGTTTACCTGCTCTACAGAAAAATGAAGTAATGGGGCAATTTTTATTTTACTTTCACTGTCATTATTTTATTTGCAGTGCCAGAGTTGAGGGGCTGGATTTATGGGAACAGCTTGTGAAGCTCTGGGCTCCCAGCAGCAGCCTCTGAGGCTGTGCTGAGGCTCTGAGTGCTGGGCAGAGGCGCTGCTTCCATGGAGGTTTGACATAACTTTTTTCTAACCCAGCAGCAAATTGTTAGGTCACTGGTTCAGATACAAAAAGTATTGGTATCTCCTGGGACACAGTTCTTTGCTAGATATACAGCTTGTATCATCAATTAAGTGATTTCCTTGTTTAGATCTTGTTGTGAAATGTCCTCAACCGTGAAATGGCTTTTCCCAGAGAAAGATTTGTGCCCAGTTAAAGACACCATCAGTGGGCAGCAAATTAACTTGGAAGGCTTCTCTGGGGGGTGGGGTCCTGGGAGCGTGGTGTCTCTGGAAGGAATTGTCCTTGATCCAGAGAAGAGCTCAGGCTAACACCTGCGAGAATGTGGTGCTCCCCAGGGCAGCACCAGGCAGGGCAGGAGTCAGCTCCAATGCCCACTGCAGCTTGTGCTGGAAAACCAGGCGCTGGGTGGGAGGAAGGACAGGGCACGGGAGCAGAGCAAGGGGTGCCTGGCAGCGCCTGCTCCCCCGAGCATCGCTGGCAGGGAATTTGGGAGGTGCTGGCAAAAGTGGTGGTGGAGCACAGGGGCTGTGCCAGCCGTGGTGCATGGATGGGAGGGAAGGGCGTGGCAGTGCAGGTGTGGGGACACCTCCGTGCCCACCAGCCACAGCACCCTGTGGTGTCCCCTCAGGTGTCTCTGCCACCCTCCCCAGCCCTGGCTGGGGCTGTCCTCTCGCCCAGTGCTGCCTGCAGATGCCAAAACAGCTACAGCAGCCAGTGGTGCCTGCATTTGCATCCAGCGACAATTTGCCCACCAGCCTTACTGTGACCAAGAGCAGAAGAGGTGGAAATCCCCGTGGCTTTGGTCAGAGGGGCTCTCTGGAGCCCCTGGAGCTCCACAGGCTGAGGGCAGCAGTGACAGTGCTGCAGGCTGGTGTGCGTGTGGCATCGCTCCATCCCCGCACCGAGCACGGGGTCAGGGACAGCCCGGCTTCCGCAGCTGCCGGAGAGGGAGACGGTGGCGCTTCTGTCCCTGTGTCCTTGTGCCAGAGGTGGTTACCAGGAATTGCTTCCAGAGAAAGTGCCTGTCAGCAGCAGCGCCGTCACTCGCTCTGTCCCCGTGCCCTGTGTGGTCCTAATTGGTTTCACAGGTACCTCTCACAAAATTACCTGTCACCGACAGATGGAGTAAAAATGGGCAAAACCTCTGCGGCAAGAAGGAGCGTGATGGATTGCCAGCTTCCCTGGGCCACACACCTACCCAAAGGATGTGCATTTCCTGGTGATTTAGAACAATTATCCTTGCCTGTAACCTACATTTTCCATGGGTTCTGACTCCTGCCCTGGGTGGAAGAGGCAGTGAGCTTTCATTCTAAAATGAAACAGTTTCTCAGTGTAGTTTGACACACATGACTAATGTGTGTGTTTGTGTGGGACAGATGCTCCTGCATCCATTTCCAGCATCACCATTGGGATCATCTCTACCCTCTGTGCTGGGAGTTGGGAAGGGGAGCATCCTGCCACTGGCACAGCCGTGTTTGTGTTTTGGCATGGTTGGTAGGGGGACAAGCAGGACCTCGGCACTGGGACAGCCAGGGGTCAGACCCATCCTTGGCACTGGGACAGCCAGGCCAGGGGTCAGACCCATCCTCGGCACTGGGACAGCCAGGGGTCAGACCCATCCCTGGCACTGGGGTCAGACCCATCCCTGGCACTGGGGTCAGACCCATCCTCAGCACCAAGTGCTCCTCGGGGCTCCTCGTGGCTCTGCTGGCTGCCACGGTGCAGCCCAGAGAAGCTTTCCAGTTCCCTGCTGTCACAGGAAACTGCTTCCCCTTGTTCTGGAAAGTGATGTGCCCTTTGGTGTGAGGGTCTGGGAAATGCTCTCTTGGAAAGGGGAACTGGGGGAAGAAAAAGGAAAGCAAAGTGACGCTGCAGTTCTGAGCCTTGAGCCATTCTGCAAAGGGAAATAAAATCCAGGATGAACATTCCTGGGCTGGTAATGGCACTCCCACAGAGAGGGGAGTCTCCAGCAGCGCAGAAAGAATGGTGGGGAGAGACCCTCAGTCGAGGAGATTGATTTGGTAATTTTCAATCAGTGCTACAGGCTCGCAGCACAGCCACACTTGTTTCTATCAAAATCATCAGCAAGACAATTACAGAATTTAACACAACCCTACAAATGTTTGGGTGACGCTCCAGTTGCAAGGAATTGGGAATTTTTATTTGTTTATTTGTTTGGTTTCTTATTTATTACCACACTACCTCTCTCTCCCTTTGAGTCAGGGGAGCCAGATGGCAGCACTTAGAGAAAGTCAACAGCGGCACTTTGGGGAAATAAAGTGTGTTCATTTAAAAATAAATAAATAATCAGTGCAGTCCATTAACCAGAGCTAAGGCAAACAGCCTTAATGGTTTTCTTAGTTAAAAGGAAAAGACCATTCTGGAGTCCTGGCAGATTCTGGGACACACCTGCTGGGGCTGCACAGTTGTCACCCCATTTCCCTGCCTCTGAGGGCACCCAAAACACCCACAAGAGTGACCTGACCTCCTGGACACGTGGGTCAGCAGGGAGGCATTCCCTGGCTCTGAGCTAACACCGGTGGGGAGATGGTGTGGCTAAGACAGAGGAGGAAGACAGTGGTGGTAATTAATTAAATAAATAATTAGGTATCTACACACATAAATAAATAACCTTCCCCATGTCTGTACAGAACCCAAAGTGTGTGCATGGAAACCAAAACCCTGCCTGTTTGGCCAAGCTGGAAGCTCCGCTCCGAAAGGATATGATCCTTCTCCTCTCTTGGGGCACAAAGTGTTTTGTTTGGCAGACACCACACTGCTGCAATTACTCCACACTATTGGGAGCAAATCATAGCAGGGAACAAGAGGAAAACCCCGCTGGCCACAGCTGTTCCTTTTTCTGAAGCCCATTTGTACATGAGCAGGGGATGGAGATGTTCTCCCTGAAGGGCATCTGCTGAAGGTACAGCTCTCCATGGGTCACCTGCTCCTCCCTGACCTGCCAGCATCCCACAGGATTTCAGCATCCCACAGGATTTCAGCATCCCACAGGATTCCACCTGAATGTCTGTGGGTCACCAGGAGAGGACGGTGATGGGGCCACAGTGGGAGCTTCCACTGCTCATGGCTGGAGGCTCTGTGCTGGAGGACCTGGTGGTGCTTGGCTGCCTGGAGCCATTTTCCCAGAGCTGAGGACCAGCACGTGAAGGACACGATGAGGGAAATGAGCAGGGGAGGCTTCAGAGAATTAAACTCATTAAACTTGAAAATAATACCATCCATGATAATAAACGTTTTGGAAAAGCCAGATGGTTTGGTTTGAAGGAGACATCAAAAAACTCCAATTTGAAAGCTCAAGTGAAAGAAGTTTTCTCTATGTATGGAGTTTTTCAGAAATCTCGAGTTTTACATTGATGCAGTTCACTCCCCCATCCTTTATTTTTGTAGCAGTAATTTAATTCTCATTGAAAATGGAAACTGCTGAGTTTGAAGCCCCTGGTGGCCCAAAGGCTGTTGCCTCCTCCCAGATGGACACTCTGGAGATGTGTTTGTTGCCAGAGTTGCTATGGCTGTGTCAGGCTGTGATGGTTTCACCCACGAGCCCTCACTCCTGGGGGCTCTGAGAAGGATCCCCCAAGGAGGGCAGAGCTGTGCCTGCAGTGCAGGGGCAGGAAGAGAAAGAGGAACAGCAGCAGGGATTTGTGTGGATTCACTCTGAGATGTGTTCCTGCAACCACATTCTGCCTCAAATTCCTCAGAAACCTCTTTCTCCCAGTGCCAATGGATGTGTTTCTGTTCTGTCCAATGACTTTTAATGTATCATTGAACTTACTTTTATGGTGAATATTGTGTGGTTTAAATATTTTACTGTCTCACATCTTCCTCTGAACATTTGTATAGATTTTGCTCTTGTTTCTGCTGAGAAGTCTGATTTCCCATGGATAATGTCTCTTCTGATTCTCCTTTGTATTTTCATTTTATGCCACTGTGAGAATCAAGTGCTTTTGCTGTTAATATGAATCTGTCATTAGACTTTCCCAAGACTGATTAATTAATAACTGAGCTGGCTAGATGGATTAAATAAATTGAGCACCATCACCCCGCCAAAGCCAGAACTCTCAATAAACTTCACAGGAATTCCAAAGGGGATAATTTTCACTTGCATGTTTTTGCTCCCAGCCATGCCCTGTGACTCTGAAGGAACCGTGGCAGAGCTCCTCAGGAGAGATTTCCAGACTGTCAGTGGAAAGCCAACCGGTTCTCTTGGAAAAAAAACCACAAAGAAATCCTCTGTGGGTGCTTGAGCAAACCCAGCGCAAGCCTCCTCTGAGCTTTGCTCTCCTCGAGGCGTGGTGGGGGTTTTGTCACTGAGAGGAGCCGAGGCGGCGTGTCCCGGGGAGGAGCCGTGCTGCCCCGCAGGGAGGGATGCTCCATCCCAGTGCGATTCCCGTGACCGGGGGCTCAGCACGGCCAGCGCCGGGCTCGCGTGGGGCGACAAAAGGTGAGCGGAATCCTGAGGGGTTTCTGAGCTGGACCGGCCACACAGGATGCAGTGGGAGCAAGGGGGGCCTGGGACCCCGGAGCTGGGCAGGAGGAAGGAGGACAGGGGCTGGGAGAGCTGCTGTGCCGGTGCCACCTTGCCCGGCTCGGTCCCCGAGAGCTGGCACCGAGGGAGGGAGGGACGCCTGCTGTCCGAGCTGTCCGAGCTGCCAGCCTCCAGAGTGCTCCTGCAGTGACCTTCACTGCCAGCTTGGCTTAACACCTTCCCTGCCAAGCCTCCCCTGCCTCCAGCTCACCTCACCACGTGTTTAACACCAGTTCAGGGACCTGGCAGAAGGATGTGGAGCTGGAAAGCTCAGCTGTATTTCCCTGCTATTTCAGTTGGTCTAATGATGATTGTTCTACAGAGCTGCACCTGTTCTGGCCCCAGTCCCTCACGGCAGAAGGAAGGATCCTGGTGAGGACATCTGAAACCACAACACTTTCCAAAGAAGCTCCTTGCTCTTCTGGTTTTCCATCTTGGGCAGCAGGGAACAAGCAACAGGTCCGGGATAATGGCCTCAAATTGCTCCGGGGGAGGTTCTGATGCGACACCAGGGAACATTTCCTCGGGAAGAGTTGTCCACCCTGGCACAGCTGCCCAGGGCAGGGGTGGAGTCCCCGTCCCTGGAGGGGTTTAAAAGCCCTGTGGATGTGGCTTTTAGGGACATGGGTTCGCTGGCAGTGCTGGGGGATGGTCTGAAAAGGTCTTTTCCAACCTAAACATTTCTCTGATTTTTTGATTCAACCCCGCCCACACCAGGCCTGCCATTGCCAGCAGCTGTCACCCACAATCTGCTCCGGGGAAACATTGGAGGCAGTGAAGACATCCAGCACTTCTCTCTCATACATATAAAAATATTTCTTCCTCTTCCAATAGCAAAATTAAAGAAAATCAAGTTTCTGTGAAAATCTCACAAAGAGAAAGATGAAAATCACAGAAAACTCATTAGAAAACACATTAGAAAACAAATCTTATTCAGCCTCATCTGCATTTAACATTTTAAACTCGGCATTTTTAATATGCTTAAGGGCACAGTTCATTTAGATTTAAGGTAAACACTTCACTAAATATCAAACATTAATAGAATTTTTGTAAAAATATTGGTTTGATGCTACTTGCAGAGTATGGTTTTTTATAGATAGAGGTACAAGCCTTGATATGCATAATTACTCTGCAGAAAGTTTCAAATGATGAAACAATTGAAAAAAATGTATCAAGTTAAATAATTATATGTAAAGTAAAATTAAAGAAATGAATGGTTCATTATCTGTTTTAAAAGCTTTTCTTTTTCCTCCAGGAATGAACGTTTTTGATCTTATCTGCACCCTAGTAGGAGTAAAGTGCTCTTGCTCTCATCCATGACACATGGCTTCTCTTCCAGCTCCACAAATCTCCAAGAGGGAGCAGTGGAGGGGGTGTTTAGAGCGCCGAGGTTGGATTTAAGGAGTGTGTGTGCGTGTGTGCTGCTTCCCCTGCGAGCGAGCTTTAAATCTCCTGTGATCACACAGAGTACTCCAACCCACTCTGCCATATTTCTGCTATAAATGGGAACCAATTCATCCCTGCAAGCTCATTCCTTCTTCTCTCAAACCAAACAGACATGACTGGAGGGTAAAAAAAACCCCAACGCAGTGCCACCAGCGAGTGAAGAGAGGCGTGTGAGGGGCGCTGGGGTCAGGAGATGCTTCCTGCACGCTTGGCCATCATTCACTGCCTGACTCAGTCACTGACATTCAAGTTTACCACCAGGAGAGCGTCAGTGCTGCAGGCAGGAAGCTGGAGAAATGTTCAAACAACCATCTCAGGAGGAGAGTTTAGGAAATAATCTTCTGCAATTAAAAAAAAATAAAAACCTTCCAAGCGGCAATGAAAAGTTGCCTGTGGAAAATCAGAGTTTTCTTCCTTTTTATAGCAGAAGAGAAAGCTGGAAGCATTGGAGTTGTGGTCATTTGAAGTGACTTTGACACCCACCCTGCTCTCAGTGGGACACTGGGCTGGAGACCCCACAAGTCTCCCCCTTTCCACACCATTCCCCTCGCTGTGGTTCTGTGCCTGTCCATCCCAGCGAGGCCAAGGCGAGGGCAGGACCTCAGCACGGATCTCACCGGACCTTTGTCAGGGGCAGCTGGGCAGGGAGCTGGGCCATCCTGTCCGGACCATGCTTTGGCCAGGGAAGGTGGGGCCAGATGACCTCTGAGGTCCCTTTCTAACCTGGGACTCGGGGATTCTCTGGTTTCATGAGCAACAGCAACTTCAGTTACAATTTCATGTTCTGTTTCTTCCGGAGTGAGAAGCAGAGAACTTTTTTGGAAGCTGAAGGTTTCACTTCCTTAAAACCCAGAAATTATTTGGAAATAAAAAACCAAAAGAGTCTCTTGATTCTGTCAGAAATATATAATAGACAATTAATAAACAATTTATAATAGACAATAGAATTTCAGCTTCTTTCTCCCATCCTGTGAGCTCTGATGTATTTGCTGTTATTGTAGCTGATCATGTGGACAATGATCAGTCTGATAAGTAGTAGCATTTTTTTGGGGAAAAAGATGGCTTTGATAATCAGTTATCTGCAGATTTTAGTGTCCTCTGTACTCAGATTAACTCACTTGCCTTTGTAGGGGCCCTTCTCCTGGACAGTCCATGTCCTGCCTTGAGGCCTGTCCCTGCTCCATGCCCACACCAGGACAGAAACCACATCTGCCTCATCTGGCTTTTTTTCCCAGCCCCATCTGACAATCCTCTTGCATGTTCTGTCTAGCCAAGAAAACTTGTTATACTGAAAAGTTTTAAATCTCTTCTTGCAGGAACCTTTTAAGATGAACTAAATAATTGTGCTTTGCCTGTGTTTCTGCCAGTTTATCTGTAAAAGTCTGCTGTGTGTATGTTATCTCTCCATGTTTTCTCTTCTTTGCATCTGGTCCTTCTGCAGAGCTGCACAGGAGGGAATCCTCCCTTCCCAGGAGCTCTGAGCTGCTGTAAGGACACACAGCCCAGGTCTGCTGGCTCACTGCACCCCTGGGAGGCAATCCCCAGTCTTCCTCCAGCTTTGCTCTGCAGCGTGGATGGACTAATGGGAATATTTGATGTCTGGAGACAAACACAACCAAGGAAGCTGAGAGCAGGACGGACACTGGACACCCCTGGACCTCTGTGCAGCCAGTGCCTCTGGGATCTGCTGCTGCAGTTCTTGCCTGCAGTAACTCTTCTGCAAGTGTTGCTTTTGAGCCATGCTGGTGATGAGATTCCTTTGGTTCAGCTTCTTTCTCCTGGTTTGTTCTGAGGACGCTGGTGTCCTTCGTGGGCTGGAAGGTCCCTCCTGGCTCCTTTGTGTTGTGTGTTGTCCCCCCTCTCCTCACCAGAGCCAGGCCAGTGCAGGGGATCCAGACAAAGCTCGTAAGGAGCTCCCACCCCAGTGTGACTTTCTGCTCCTGAGGGTGCTCTGGGAGTTCTGTCTTTGTCACCATCGTTATTGAATTTAATTAATTACCTATGCTGCTCCTGTGCCGAGCACACCCTGCAGTGATCTGTCTGTGCCTGTGGTGGGTGAACCTTCACCCAGGCTTGGCAGGTTGGGGTCAGTCTGCTCTGCCACGGCTGCTCAAGCCGTGTGCTGAGTCCCGTCAGCTGCTGCTGTTCCTGGAGGATCTCCCTGGAGCTTCTCCCTGGAGCACCGTGCAGCCCCCAGGCCGTCCTCCTGCAGGGCTGTCTCCCAGCTCCAGCTCCCACGTCTCTGCAGACACGGAGCTGGCTTTGCCAGTGTGATCTGCAGCGCTGAGTTTTGTGTCTAAGCAGAGAGCCGAGTGGGTGCTGCAGGTTCCAGATGTCGTGGTGGGGCTGCAGGGCTCGAGCAGCATTGCCCCGCAGCCATCGGGAAGCCCAGGAATGCCTCTGTTCCATCCTGCCCGTTTCAGCCCAGCCTCAGGACAGCCCTTGGCTGACACCCCTGTGCCCCCTCCTGCCCTCCCTGTGCCAGCGCCGTGTGCTGGGGCTGCCCCACGTCCCCATCCCGCTGCCTGCTGCCACACCCCCCTCTGGCCATGGATCCCTGGCTGGGGGCACTTCTGCAGCTGGGACCTGGGACACTTTCCTGAGGGCTCCTGAGGTGTTGTGTGCTTCACTTGCGCTTCAGCTACGCCACTGCCTTTCCCACCAGCTTTACATTATCGGTCAGAGCAGCTTTCCAGTGTTTCTTTGGAATTTGATGCTGTAAGTGTTGATCCATCAATGTTTCTTCTGTATCTGTGAAAGCTGCTTTAGGTATTGACTGTCCCTGGGTTACTCACTTGGTGCTTATCTCAGTAAATCCTTCACTTGTGCCATGGAAACAAAAAACTTTGATATTTATATGAAAATACTTTTGTTTAGAAAACAATTGCGATTTACAGCTCAAACAGGCTTTCTTGATTCCTATTTAAATTTATGACTCCTTTCTAGAAGTGCCTTCTGGGGACATTTCTGTCTCTTTCAGTGCATCTTCATGCTCTGAATACATAATTCAGTACGAGATCCTTCTCAACGATATCCCCCCAGCAGCTGGGGAATTGAAGATGCTTGCAAAGATTTGAGTTTGAAATGTTTAACTGTCATTAATTTGCAGATTACAGTCAGAGAGCTTTGTAGATTGTAATGTGTGATGCAATTACACTCTGCTAATGTAATATATCTAATTTTTTGAATAGATGATTTGTTTTCCTATTTCCAGTGCTCAAAGACAAAGAGATTTGTAATCCAAAATGCTCGCTCAGGTGGGATAATTTACTGCTATGGTTACAGTGGGAACATCCTCTGCCCAGACTTTCCTGTTTGCTGGATTTCACTTGGTCAAGCAGAGAGAAGGAGTCGCTGTGTTCTGTGTTAGCAGGGTATTTTATTATTTTATTATTTAGAGGCACAGTCCTATCTCTGTGTGCAGGAACACTTCAATATCACAGGCTGGTTTGTGTTGGAAGGGACCTTAAAGACCATTCATTTCCAACCTCTGCCAGTGCACACATTGCAGCAACCCCTCTGTTACGACACTTTCACTCACATTAACTTGCATAAAACAGAAAATGCAAAATGATCTATTAAATGTCTTATATTTAACAGCTATCCCTCAGACTCTCAGATGTGGCTGCCCTAAGAGCTCGGAGTGTAACCGGTGCTGCAGGAGAACCCCACACCAGCGCAGCGGCACACGGAGGATGCTCTGGTGTCTCACCCACCTGACCACGCGCTGGGTGGGGGAATCACCAGCTGTGCTCTGTTGGATCTGATCCCTGCCCTTCGAGGCATTTGCTCAAACAGGATAAAACTTGGCTGGGAAGTGATTCACTGACTGTGGCTGTGATGCGACCCCGCCGTGAGCTGGCACTGAAACCCTTCCTAGGACACATCACTTGTAATTTAGACAAGCACCAGAGCTGAGAACTAAGAAATGCACCATTTCTGAAAGCTCTTATCCTAAAACACTTTCCATCTGTGACAGAGGTGTGACTGGGCAGAAGGGAATGGTGTCAGCTGCCTCCCGAGAGACACACGGGATCTGTCAAGCCCGCAGGGACACTCAGCCCTTTTTTCTCCTCCTGAGAGTCTTAGGACTGCTGGGTACAGCTCAATATTAGGCATTCAGGTCTACCTCTGATTTGCATAAGAAGTTCAGAGATAATTCAATAAATGCCATCACCACCTCAGAAAAACTTGTTGAGGTTTAATTGGATAGAACAGTAATTTTATCTGCTGTTCATTGTATTAAACGTTCCAGCAGTGTATTTATTTTTAGAGGGAGGAATTAATTTTGTAATTATTAGCGTTGGGTTCCTTTGGAATCTCTGAATATATTAGCTGCTCTGTTTGTGCCTTTTAGCATCATTGTGTGCCAGATAGTTCTGGGCTCTGTCTATTGTTCCTGTTAAATCAGATCTGACACTGTGCTGGGGATCAATACGCTGTTAAAAAAGGGTTAATTGCTCTGTTTGTCTCTCCCCGTGGCTGCTGGGGAGGATTCCCCGGCAGAAGCAGGGGAGCAGGGCTGCAGCTGTGGCACACTCCTCTGCACGCCCTTCTCCCGGTGGTGACCCAACCTCCACAGTCAGATTTACCCTTCACTGGCACCGATTTCTGTCGCTGTCGCAGCGTGGATGCGCAGAAAAAACACACCAAGTCCAGGCTCGGGGATAAATGGTGGCAAGAGCTGATTTAATGGTTTAACCCGAGGTTTTATATGTTAGTTTGCAAAAAGTGAGTTAAATGGCATAAAATAATTGGTTCTCTGGCCATCCACCCCTTGAGGGGATTGGCCCAACTCTAACACGTCCATTCCCAAGTGTTTTTCTGGTTGAAACCATAACAAACTGCAAAAACAAGTACCAGGTGCGAATATTTATAAACTGGTAACTTTGTTTTAGTGAGCTTGCATGGGAAAGACAAAGCTCTCACAAAATGCTGCAGAGAGCTGAAAGATTTCCCTCTGTGAGCTCCATTTTGTTATTGGTTTGTTATTGTTGTGTTATTATTTCCATCAAAACCCCTCGGAGGTAAATCACAGCCACTGACTCACCACTGGGTGTTGAATCTAAAGGCTGTGTGAACAAACAGCCCCCAGCACTGGTGCACATTCCTCAATGCAAGCACCTCCTCACCCTCTAAACCATTACAGTATTTAACATCACATCGTATTTTGGAGTGAAAAATCTTGATCTGCTTGGTCAGAAGTCATTATCAATCAGTATTATATTTTTATATCATCTTCTTTACTTATCCCTATTTAGCAGAGAAACTATTTCTGAGGACCGCAGGTCTTCCCAAGGATCTTCAGGGATGAAGCCAAGCAATGCAGGGAACAGGAGCCATTTGCAGAGTGCAGAGAGAAAGGGGAGGCAGCTGCCCAGGCAGAGGGGTTGCAATATCCTCCCTGCCAAAGCCTGCATTGCACAGTAATAATATTTCAAATAAAGAGAGATTTAACTAAAAATAAGAGGCCCAATGAGAACAGTTTAGAAAATATAATTTTCATACAGATTCCTTGTTTATGACAGAATTTTGAAGTCTCTTAGAGGGTTTGTTTGTGTGGCAGAACCTGAGGTACCCACCTGCTGCTTTCCCTGGATCTGAATGGGCCCCAGACAGAGGACAAAAGGGCAGCCTGTGCTTTCCCCAAATTACACGCTTTGCTTTAGTCTTTTTCTTCTCTCTTCTACTGAATCTATTTCCTTCTCCCTCTCCACCTGCTTTTTTCTTCCTTTCCCCACTTCCTTCTCCCCCATTAGCTCAGAGGCCCTTGTGCACAGGCTTGGATGCTCCTGCTGCTCTTTGGTGCCTTTCCAGGTGTGTTACCTGTGGCTCTGCCCCCGGAGCTGCAGAGCAGGGGGACCATTAGGAATAAACCTCTGAGAGCAGCACAGAACAGCACAGGAATAAACCTCTGAGAGCAGCACACATTTGCTGGGGGAATTCAGTCCTGGGCACAGGCTCTCCCACCTCATTCAGTGAAAGGTGCTGGCATCTTTGTGCCAGATGAACGACGTGTCCTTCTCTGCCCTCCCTTCCCAAGGAGCATCCTACATCCTCTTCAATAGGCAGGAAGCAGAATTTGTGAAAACACCACAAAACTACCCGCCCATCACCTGCCAGCTGTCTGAATCACCCTCCCCAGCCCTCTGTCTGGCTGGACACGCAGAGCTCTGCGTGCAGGTTATCTCCTCACAGACCTGTGAAACCAGAGAGCGTTTTAAGCACAGCTCAGGAAATGCACAGAGCAGTGAAACAGCCACAGATCCAGCTGTTCCAGGTCCTCTCCTGCTGCTGCTCCCGAGAAGTGCACACACACACACACTGTCACTGATCTGGAGTGGCTGATGTCTGCAGAAAGCCTCAGGCTCCCTGCATCCAGCTGTGCCCTCCCTTCCCGTTATGAATCCTGCTACTTCTGCCAGCAGCTTTCAGCCATGGTTTTGGCCTGTTTTGCTCCCTCTCCTGCCTTCCCCGTGGATCTCCTGCCTGCCGGCAGTGTGAGGAAGCTGCAGCCTGCCCTGTGCAGCATCATTACCATTCCACTCCAGTCCTCAGAGAAGCAGCGGTTTGGCATGGACACACTCCAAATCCATCAGGGCAGCAGTGCTGGAGCCAGGCCCTGTCCCCTCAGCATCTGGCCAGGGGACTGTGCTGTCCCTGAGACAGGAGCCTCAGTGCCGTGGTGTGGGGACCCCACTGGGGGCACGGAGGAGGGGGTGACAGTGCTGTGGCTGTCCCTGCAGCGCTCTGCCCCTCAGAGACCACCCAGCCCCAGCCCCACGGCCCCTGGCCCTGGCTCCAGCACACCGGCCCTTCTGCAGTGGTTCTCCATCTAAGACCCTCTCCCCCCAGTTTAGAACAGATGCCTTCATCATGTAAATATTTGCCCAAATGATTTTATATTTAAAAAAGAGCCCTAAAGCCTTCTGGAATGAGCCTGACTCCAGAGCCCCGGCTGCCCGATGAGCCCGGTGGGCAATGCCCCTCTGAGGTGTGGGAGCTCAGGCTTTACACACTCCTACTGAGTTTTTATTTTTATACTTCTGATATGCAACGATCAATGAAAATAGCACCGATTGCACTCGTTTGGAAATATGGAGCACGCACTTGAAAATGAATACAAAGTAAGTTTGTTAATATCAGTGTTATTACAATGAATACTTAATTAACTCATCATAGCAGCACACTCGCAGAGAAGTGTTCTCACTGATGATAAAGTGCTAAATCTCTAAATGAACACCTACGGACACATGTATGACAGCACAGCAATAAACAAGGAATCAATTGTCTCACATTTATAAAAAGGAACTCTTTCAAACAAGAAGAAATAATTTTTTTTAAAAAATGAAGAAGCTATTTTTAATCTGTCTCTGAGCAATCTGTTCTAGTGGAAGGTGTCCCTGCCCATGTCAGGGGGCTGGAATGAGATAGTCTTTAAGGTCTTTTCCAACCCAAACCAGTCTGTGATTCTGTGATTCTATGATTTTAATTTTTTTCTGATGCCATCACATCACCAGCCAAAACCTTGAGAAATTTTGGCATTGGAACAGGAAACGGGGCCCTTCCAAATATTCTGCTTGTCGTGTTGCATTTTCACCTGGGCACTGTATTTTCATTAGTAACCTCACTGGTGGTCTCTAGTCAGCACTTCACTGCCCTGTGTTGGACTCGGGACTGTTTTCATAGTGAATTTTGTAAATGCTCATACAGAAGATAATTTTACCTGAAATCTAAATTTTACCAGGCAAAATCATAGATCCAGGTTATAAGGGCAGGAACCACATGGCAAAACAGGTACTGGGGAACAGCTGCCAAACTGAAGGTTTTTCCTGCAGAGCCAGCACTGGTGGGACAGGAGAAGGGCTCACCGAGCTGGCAGGGACAGCAGCCTCCTTACAGGTCCAGCTCCAAAGGCTGCAGGAACCAAGGGGCAGAGTCCTCGCTGCTCTATTGGATCCCAGACCTGGGAAAAACAGTGCTAGAAGAAAATAGGTGACTTATCACATTTCCTTTCTAAAGGAAAAGAAAAAACTTGGTTAAAGTACCCCAAAAGGTGCGAATACCACGAAAACAAAGTAAAAATCCTTTTTCTCTGCAGCCAGACTGTGCTGTGTGAAGACAGACTTCTCTGATGGCAGGAGTGGTCTCAGCTGCCTGACAGCCCCGGGCAGTGCAGGGACAGAGCAGCACCTCACGCTTGGGTGCCAGAGCTGTCCAGGGCTGATATGGAATGTCAAACACCAGTGTTCTCCAAAATCTTTCAGAGCAAAACCCCAATTATCCCAAAGAACATTTTTGCTTGGACAATGTTTACAGCCGCATAAGCTCTGAGGAGTGGTTTGTGTCCAGGCTGCTGCTGCAGAGAGGAATCTGCACTCGTGGCTGTGGGCTCAGAGCCGAGCAGGGAACGGCCACCCCAGAACAGCCGAGACCCCACAGCTGAGCCAGGGATGGAGCTCAGAGCAACGGAGTGATGGTGATGTGACACAGGAACACAGCAATCTTGAGATCACTGGAGAGCTGCAATTATTAACACAATGGGAATTGCATGAATTGAGGAAAGAGTCTGTGTAAGACTTGAGTGCAAAACATTCACTAATGTGAATTTTCACTCAGACAAAACCTGAAATCTTAGAATCACAGAATCTCAGAATCTCCTGAGTTAGAAGGGACCCCCAGGATCCCCCAGCCCAGCCCCTGTCCCTGCCCAGACCCCCCAACACCCCCACCCTGGGCACCCCTGGCAGCGCTGCCCAAACGCTCCTGGAGCTCTGGCAGCCTCGGGGCCGGGCCCATTCCCTGGGGAGCCTGGGCAGTGCCCAGCACCCTCTGGGGGAAGAGCCTTTCCCTGATCTCCAGCCTGACCCTGCCTGGCCCAGCTCCAGCTGCTCCCTGGGTGCTGTCCCTGTCCCAGGGAGCAGAGATCAGAGCTGCCCCTCTGCTGTCCCTCGGGAGGAGCTGCAGGCCCCAGTGAGGTCTGACCTCAGCCTTCTCTTTCCCAGATGAACAAACCAAGTGTCCTCAGCCACTCCTCCTATGGTCCTTTAGACCATCCTTGTGTCCTTGGTCCTTTCACCATCTTTGTGTCCCTCCTTTGGATTATTTCCAACAGCTTTAGATCTTCCTTATGAAAGACTTGTCCCTGGGGACAGAACACAGAGAACTCATTAGCCACGAAGACATGAAGAAATTAATAGCCCCTCTCTGTGATTGAGTGACCCAGCAAGGAAGGAGAAAAGGGTGTTTCTGCCATTTTCAGGACCTTGTAGACTGTGCTTTGGGAGCTGACCTCATTGCTGCCAGAGAAACGTGGAAAAGAGGCACAGGTACTGTGCTGGGGAGGACATGGAAGTGCGAGTGAATAAAAAGGGGTTTGTTTCCTGCAGCTGGGGCAGCCACAACCCATCAGTGCTGCCCCCCACCCCTCAAGCTGGGTTTGGGGACTTGGGGCACCTCCTCATGCTCAGCAAGCATGGAGTGTGCCAAGGACAGGCTGTGCCACCTGCTGTGCCCAGGCAAGAGGTCTGGCTGGTGTCACACAGCCTGGCATCTTCTGCATCTGCATCTTCTGCAGCCAGTGGGATGCAAGATTGTTTGTGATCCCCTTTCTCCTCCTCCTGTTGTCCCCCTCCAATAAGACATTGTAATCCAATACCTTACAGGGTCGAACACCTTCCTTGCTGGGACCTACAACAGACCTCTTGCACCCACGAGCCACTCCCATCCCCAAATCCCTCTGCTGTGCTTCCCCCGGACACGATGGGGTGTGTGGATGACTCAGCAGAGTGATGAGACCCCAGCCCAGGAAGCCGAGGAGCTGGGGTGTGTGCTCAGCTCAGTGCAGGTCTGCGAGCAGTGGGGAAGGTCTCCCTTTGGGTTTCTGGCTGCCAGTCAAGCCAAGGAAGGATAACTTCAGATCACTGTCACTCCTCAGTATTCCCGTTTATACTCGGACTCAGAGAAGAAAAAGATGGGAGCAGCAGACACGGGTCACTAAAGGGACCTGCTCCTCCCTGGCTGCCCGACCTCCTGTGAACCATCATCTCCCTGGGCCCCATCTGACCTTTCCAGACGTGCAAACAAGGCTCCACCTCGGGCCAGTGTTCACAGGTTTGATTTCTGGGCAGCCAGCTCCTGCTGCTCTCAACTTTTGCTGTACATTTTCTCACATATGTACGATCGGATCCATGGGAACATCTGATGACTGGCTCTGTAATTTGCCTGTTTTCTCCTAGGGAAAAAAACACTTTACAGATTAACAATCAAGCTAACAGCTTCTGTTGTGGATATGAAAGAACATTACCCTTGTGGCACACTCGAGTCCTACAGTTGTGTGGCTTCATAACCGTACGGCGCTGCCCGTCTGCTGGCAGACAGGCAGGGCAGCCTCTGATGTGGACTCGCTTAGATGTTTCTGAAATTAAATTTATTGTTCCTGAGAGAAAAGAAACCATGTTTTTCCCTGTGTCAGATCAGAACCAAAGCTCTGTGTTCCTCTAGGTCTTGTGGATGAAGCAAACCCTTTATTTTCAGCCTGTTTTAGTTTTGTGACTTGGCATTTTGGCAGCATGGGGAGGGCCAGCGTGTGCTGAGCTGGGCTGGGGTGATGGGGAGGCTCCCTGAAGAGCCCAGAGCAGGAGGATGGAGCCCTCCCAGCCAGAGCTCTGCTGTGCAGGGGACACTTGTCTGCAGGTCCTGGCTGGGTGGGTGGCAGTCCTACAGAAACGCCTCTGAGCTGCTTGTCCTGGCAGAACTGGTCCTGTGGGACCCTTCAGCTGTCTTCACGCTCTGCAGTGCAGGCACTGTCGCACGGTGCTCCTGTGCTGCAGGGAGAGGGGACGAGGGAGGCCCCTGACAGGGCACGGGCAGCTTTTGCTGCTTCCCCCAGCCCTGCAGGGAGGTGGGACCTGGCCAAATCCCCGGGAAAGGCACCTTGAACAAACCTGGCATTTCCTGCCCTTCCAAACACCGCTGTTGGGAAGGCAGATAACAAGAGCCTCTCACGGGGGTCAGAGCTCTTCCCCTCCCCTCTCCACTGTGCTCCAGCCATGGCCCTCAAGCCCTTTGCTGCACCTGTCACTGTCCCAGGCTGCTCCCAGCCCCAATGTCCAGCCTGGCCTTGGGCACTGCCAGGGATCCAGGGGCAGCCACAGCTGCTCTGGGCACCCTGTGCCAGGGCCTCACCATCCTCCCAGCCAGGAATTCCTTCCCAATATCCAATTTCAGTCTGCCCTCTTTCAGCTCAAATCTTTTAAAATTCATCCCTTCTCCTGTCTCTTTCCCCAGAAGGATCAGATTTTCTGAGCCATCAGTGCCCGGGAAGCCCTGGACTTCATTCCTGAGCTCTTGGGCCAGGCTCGATGCTGCAGCTTTTAGTCCTGAAGCAAACCTCACTTCCTTCAGCATGGAGTACTCCAGAGTGCTTTTAGAAAGCTAAACAGTCTGATGGAAAGTCTTTTCCAGGCATTTTAAAAACTGCATTTTTGTTCTTTTAGTGCTGACACATCTCCAGAGGCTGTGTCTAGACAATTCAGTGTCTCCTCATATCCTCACAGATGTGGTGCTGTGTCATCCCCCAGAAATCCTGGAAACATCACTTACCTACAGCCCCCAAACCTACTACTCCCACAGCCACACCTGCCACCTGAGCTGCTGGTGGGTTTAGAGATCCTGAGTCCCTCTGAACCATTCTCCAGTTCTCCTGCACCTACTTAAAAGGGGGTCCTGTCCCACAGGATGTGGGCAGGGTTTGGGCTTGGTTAAAAGGAAATTCATGTATCCCTGTCCATGAAAATACTGTCAAAAGAATGAAAAGCAGTGCCAGGCTGCCTCGTGCTGGTGTTATCCCATTTTGGAAAGGCAGGATGCTGCCTGGAGGTGTTCCCATGCATCATCCTGTCCCCAGCCCTGTGTCCAGAGAGTAGGTGGAGGCAAGGAGCTGCTGAGAGGAGCCTGCAGCCAGAGCTGCAGAGTGTCCTTTTCCCTCCCCTTTCTTCCCATACTGATTTGCTCATTTTTTACGAGGGCTGTAGGATGCAAATGTGATCCATGACTGATGATGGGCTGTGTTCCCTAAAGGCTGGGTGAAGAACAGGAGGAGTTTATGGACCCCTGAGCTTCTTTTGCTGGTAACACCTCTCCTTTTACCTTCTCTCTGCTGTTTTCCCTTTTTGATCCCTTTCAGGAAGGGCAGAAGCTCTGCACATCTGATCCCTGCATTGTCCATGGGGCCAGGCGTGGGTATTTCTGGAACTGAGCTTGAACTCTGCTGGGAATGCAGCCACTGCCCGATGCCTCCCGGTGAGCCTGGCAGCGAGTCAGGACGCCCCAGGCAGTGGAGTGGAGGAGAAATGTCTGACCTGTTACTCCCCTCTCCCTCTGGGCTGATGAGCTGTTGCTGGCTCCTTCCAGCCCTCAGCAGTGGCACTCAGTGGAACCAGAGGACGAGGGGCTGTGTAGGGGAGATGAAGAAGAGTTGGAGAAAGCAAAACTCAGGCCCCACCCTTTGTCTCATCCTTCAGGATTCACCTCCATACCTGGAAGTGTTCAAGGCCAGGATTCTCCAGTTTTGGGAAGAGGGGAGGGGTTGGATTCCTACCCTAGACCTCAGGAAAAGGGGCAGGAGCTGCAGCAGGCTCAGCAGTGCTCATTCCAAGGGAATTCCAGAAATGGGGTGATCCCTTCTCTGTGCCTCTGGAGCAGTCTGGACTCGGCAGTGCTGGCCAAAGGACCCCACCGTGTGGACACACGGACTGGACTCACCCACAGCCAGAGGCTTTCCTGGCAGGGAACACAGATTATTAAACCTCAGCCAGTATTCGCTGTGGTCCCTTTCTTTCATCAACTCTCCTCTCCAATATTATGTTCTCTGTTCTTTTGGGAAAGCAGTGCTCTGTTTAATAAGAAGAAGGTGTTGCCTTGGTACACCCGAGAATTGATGATTGACTCAGACTTTTTTAATAATTCAGCTGCGAGACAGGCCCTGAGTACCCCAGCACCCCAAGAATGCCCTGGAGGAGAAAACAATTGCAAGGTTTTCCTGCTGGGTGCTGGGGGCTGAGGCTCCTTCCAAGGCAGCTGGGAACAAACCTGCCTGTCTGTCCTGAAAAAAGGTGGGTCCACCCAGGAATCAGCTCATTTACTGACCAGAGCCAGAGCAGGGAACAGAGTGAAGCCAGTGGGTGGAATACCCAGCACAGAGAGCACACGAGATGAAGACTGAGCCCCAGGATGCCTTTATGTGTGGAGCATATCCATCACAGTGTGTTTGAACCTGACACTTCCAGAGCCAGCAGATTTCCTCTGAGAGCTGGTTTCTAAGAGGAGTTCAGCTTAGGGATGTGCAACCTTCACAAGCCCACAGCAGCAGGAGAAACCCTGTGTTCTGTCCATGTTGTGTCTTGGCTGATTCCCGGGCTGGCTGCAGCTGAGCTAATTCTGACCCGGAGCAGAAAGGGCACGGGGTGAGGCTCCACTGACATCCCCCAGTGACACTGCTCATAAGGAGTTTCCCAAGGAAGGACACGAGGCACGTCTGGCAAACACCTTTCTCATCAGCAAACCCTTCCCTTCCTTAGGCCAGCAGCACTCCTTGGATGTTGTTCCAACAGCAGGAGATGAAGATCCTCCACAACTTGGGGAGGGCTTTGAATCTTCCCCCAGCCACAGCAGAAACTCACTGTCCTGTTCCTTGAAGGAAAGCTGTGTCCCCCAGCTCTTCCCCAGCCCACCCTTGGGCCCATCTGCTGAGGGTGCTGCTCCAGGAGGGGCTGTTGAATACAGGCTTTCAGGATTCTTCTTTAAGACAACAACACTTCTGCTGACTTGTGCAGTTTCACATTTGTGTATTTACAGGAATTTCAGAGGCAAGGCAGCCTGCAGGGCTGGGAACCACAGCGAGGCACTGAGCAGGTTGTCCTGAGGGGCAGGGTCCTGGTTACCCACCACAGACTCAGAAATGTTCTTCACAGTGGCTTGGGGATGCCAGCACCTCCTGGTAACCACGAGCATTAACAATCTGCAGGCAGCACATGAGGGAAACAAGGATGGATGTTTCAGGAATGCAACGGAGTGGATACATCCTGAAGAATTAGGGGAAGAGGATTGTTTTATCTTTTCTGACATTAGCAGCACAAGCACACACACACGCCCCCCCAAAGCCATTATTTTGCAGGAATTTGTTTCTCATCCTAGTTTTTTCACAGGTTTTGAGTTTCTTTCCATGTTCTCTGAAGTCTCTGGCAAAATTTCCCTGGAGTTCAGCAATAAATTAGAGCTTTTATGAATTACACACCTCTGACACCTCCTTGGAGAAATAAAACAACAGTGGGAATCAGTGCTGTGCTGGAGCAGGCAAGAGCTCTGAGAATTCCTCACTCCCTCATCACTCCAGCTGCCAAATGCACCCAGTGATCAATACCAGGGTTTGTGAATCACCCAAACAAGTGGGTTGTTACCTTCTACTGGAATATTTTACACCTCAGCTCAAGGCACTGTTTCTAGCTATGCAGAAGAAAACAAGGTTACAGCAACCCCAAGACACAGTTATCTGTGGGAAAGAATCACACATTTTACAAGGCATTCAAATGTTACCATTTTCCACACTGCTGTTAGCAAGTGTTGAGTTTGTACTCAGGACATTCAAAAAGATGTCAGCCTCAAAGTGCCAGTTATAATGATCAAATCTGGGGAGTCAGAGGAACTGTTCAGGGTGATTTACATCACAGCCTGTCCCCTGGACACTCGTATGTTCTCTTTTGGTTTTCCACACACATTTCCCTCCTGGCCCCAGTAAAGGCTGAGAAACTGCCTGCAAGGTAACAGCACTGGAGCAACTCTGCCAGGGAAGGGAAAGTCTGAAGGAAACAACATTTTTGACTTGTTTCAGGAGCTCTGGAGAAACCCACTGACCCTTTACATGCTGATGCTGATGCTGGCCTTCATCCCCATTAAGTCGTGACTCTTTGCCTTCCTGAAAGCTCTGGTTAAGTAAACCTAGAAAAAAATGGAGTCAAGATTTGGTTGTTTTGATAGCCTTTGCATTTTGCTTTGCCTGGTTAGGCTTCACTGGAAGGTAGGGTAGTTCTAATCAGTTGTTCTACCTTCAGCACAACACTCCACACTTGCAGTTAAAATGTGCACAACTCCACACATGTGGCTGATCCTAAAACAGCCTGAAAGTCAGAATTACTGCTAGGAAGAGTTGAGCTGACCAGGTGAGGAAGCCCAGCAAGGGAGAAAAAGGGACAGGTGGCAGAACAGAACCCGTCACTGCTTTGGGGAAACACAGGTTACAGTAATCAACAGGTGTTACTGAAAAACATCTATGGCCAGAAGAGGTCTGTGAGCATAAAAAGGAATTATTCAGTATTCCACAAGAACATGTCACTGCAATAGCCACACAGATCCACCACGACAAAGTTTCCACACACCAGTGTAGAGAAAGCAGCAGTGTTTTCCTCATTTCTGCTGTTTTGAGGGCTGTGCAGAGATGATGAAAAAAGTTTGAGAAAAAAACCATTCATTCTGTCATCAGTGACTTGGACAGATGAAGTTTCACAACAGCAATGATGTAAGAAAAAACCAGTTTGTATGTGAGTCCTAGAACTGTTCTCAGTGTTCTCTGACCAATTGTTGGCTTTAACAAACTGGCATTTTGAAAGTCCTGAGGAGAAACGAGGAAAAACCAACAAGTCAACCCAGAGCAGACAGCTTGTGCCAGCACTGAGGCAGGGGCTGAGACAGGGAAAGGTGGGTCAGCAAAAACATCCTGGTCCAGCCTTGTTCCCTTCCTTGTTGACTTGGAAGAATCTTTCTTTGGTGGTAGAAAGAGCAGTTCCAGCTCCACCCGAGACAAGAGAGATCCCCACACCTGAACATTCCCATCTGGGATCTGCCCTCAGCACCAGCCTCTGCCAGGGCAGCCAACAGTCCTGGAGCAGCTGAACTCCTGCATGGGAGGGCACAGGGCAGTGTCCTGGGCGTCCCCTGCCACAGGGACTTGCATCTCCTGCGGGAGTGACCTGGGCTCCTGCACACGCTGCCTTGCCCTGGCACACCCCAGCAGCCCCCGTGGCTGGGCATCAGACAGCTCTTTGCTGCAGTTCCCCATCACCAAGGCTGCAAAGAGCACTTTTCCAAAGCCTGCAGCCTCCACAGTGTTCAGTGAGTTCTGGTACACTTCAAAATTTTGCCTCCAGTTCTTTCCCTGCTCAGCTGGTTTGACGATTCTTGAGCTATTTGTACAGACAACTGCACGCCCATTTCTTCCACAACCCCTGCTCAGTTTCTCCTTTCTTTCTCATCCTTCTGGCAGCTTTACACATTCTGCCTTTGCCCTATGATTCTGAGGGGTTCTGAACTTGCCTTTAACCCATGTCCTGCAGGAGCCTGGTTCCTGCCAGAGCACTGAGCCAAGCTCTCTCTTCACAGGTCTGGGGAACTTCGGGGGAACCCAAAGGTTCCAGCAGTGCTGGGTTCTTACGGAGACCTGGTGCCAGCTGACAGGTCAAGTTACTCATCAGGTGTTTCTCCTGACATGGAAGTGTCAGAATCTCTCTGTGCATCCTCTGGGTTTGTAACTGACATCAAAAGGCTTTAGTCACAACCGAGGTCCCTGTGGTAGTTTCAAATATCTAAGGATGTTGGTAACAGTGTTGTCAAGAAGCTGCCATTTAACAAATTCTTTCTGGAAGATTCTGTTGGTGAAAGAGTTGTTTTTTTTGTTTTTTCTTTTTAAAGAGGGCCCAAGTCTTTGGATACCCACAAACATCCTTTCCAAGCCTTGTCATGAGTAAGAGTGTCCAGCCAGCTGTGGTGCAGGAGGCTGTGCTGGGAACCAGGCTTTCATCCAAAGCTCTGGGGTTGTAGAGAGCTTCAGAAACAGCATGGGAGATCCAGTCATCAAGGAAAACTCAGTGTGGACTACATTTCCCCATGTTTCTCTGGCATAGGCTTGGTCTAACCAAATTCTCCTGGTCCCCTGCATCCCTGCAGGACCGGGCTGTGGGCTCCTGGGACTGACAAGACCCATGCTGCCCACAGTCAGCAGTGCAGCAAACACGGCTCCTGGTGTCCCCTTCAGTCTGGATCGCAGGGAGTTGGAGATCACTGGTTGGTGCACCGATGCTGTGTGCTCAGGGCCACAGCCACCACCTCTGTCCATGCAGCTGCCAGATGTATTCCCATGCTTCCCAGAAAAGGAAATATCCAAAGGGATACCCAACATGCAAGGTGCTAAGATTTCACTGCATTCGAGAAGCTGGAAATATCCTAAAAAAGAAACATGTCCCAAATGTTTCTTGGACTCTCCTCCCTCACACAAGCGTTGGCCATGAGACTGCAGGTGTCATCCTGCACTGCCCAGGGACATGCTCAGCACACCGTGCCCAGGTTGCACAGAGAGGCTGTGGAAGCCCTGGAAGTGCTCAGTGCCAGGTTGGACAGGGCTTGGAGCAGCCTGGGATAGTGGAAGGTGTCCCTGTCCGTGGCAGGGGGTGGAACTGGGTGGGTTTTAAGGTATCTTCCAACCCCACTCAATCTGTGACTCCATGCTCATTGCCATTTGTTGTGCTTCCACAGCACCCCTACAGCAGCACCCGACTCACCCGGCCCAGATTTGGGTCGTTTCCTTTGAAACTTGGGCACTGCTTCTGGTTCCCGATGTTTGCAGTGCACAACCTTCCCCCTGCCCCAGGAACACGCAGGACACGCTCAGAGCTCGCCCAACATCCCACCAGAGACCAAAGCTCCGGGCAACCTTTGCTGCTTCTGACCTCAGCTGTGAGTGCCAGGGGCTCCCCAGTGGTCACTGCAGCTGACGAGGGGCTGCAGACACTGACCAGCCTCCAGCCAGGAGAGAGGTTCACAGGGACAGCCGTGTCCTGCGAGGAATGCTGCGAGCACACCCCGCCTGCTGCCCTCTCTCGTGGGCTGCCAGGAGAGCTGCATGGCCTCAGCCACGCTTCCCACAGCCCTGGGGCAGGAGCTCTTCTCCATATGAGGGACTCCTGCAACGTTTCATCTTCCAGAAACCTTCGTCCACTGTGGCCTCTCCTGATGAAGGAAGTCTGTTGGGAGAAACGGGAACGTTTGTTAGCCAGAAGTCACTTTGTCAGTCGTGATCTTATGCTGACAGCTGCGTGTGTGAAAAGCAATTTTAGTTTCAATCACAATGAATAAAATAACAGGTTTAACATTTGGAAAGCTCATTACTGGAAACTTTATAAAACTTAAGGCTAACAAGGCTGAATTATTGCTTGAAAGAGCAAATTTTTTTGTTAAAAATACAGACATAAAAGGGTTTATAGTATGTAACCCGGTTATGATTGTGAAGTTGGTATTCTACACTATTTTTTTTTCCGAGTCTCTTCTTTTTCACATATCAGTGCATCCAGCTAAGCACAATGTCATTACCACAGAGCATTTAGCAAAGACACCGCTCTGGGGAGGGATTAAGCAGGCTCTGGGAGCCCTCCACTGCAGATGAGACTGGCTGCCTGCGTTCCCCAGACCCCACAAGTACAACAGAAAGGATTACATTTTGATGACTTAAATTTCCATGTGGGGAGGAAGTCAACAAAGAGCAGTGTGGGTGATGTCAGCCCGTGTCTGCACTGATGCACAGCATGGCCAGCGCCCACCTTCCTGAGAGCAAACTGCAACTCTGGTTTATTTATTGGTTCATTTATTTATTGCTTGATCACCTTAGAAGCAGAGTCCTTACCCAGCATTTCCTGCACAACATCCAAACCCCAGGTGACCCCAGCTCATGTCCCACATCCCAGGAATGCTGTTCTGCACCATAACACAGAAAAGCTGTGGATGTGCTCCACAATACATGGAAATATGAAAACCTGCTCACGACTCTGACTTGTCTCTTGGACTTTGGGGAGCACAAGCTCACCAGCCCAGTTTGGCATACAACTGGCCATCCATTCATATCAGCAAGGCACACACAAGTCACACTTTTTTTGTTTTCGCCTCTAAACACACACAGAAATATTGTAGCTGTTGAAAACTCAATCTATGGTCTGGAAAAGCAAGGGCTCTGGTGCCTAGTTTGCCCAGAAATGTGCTTAAATATTGACAATTTAATGATGCATTCTTCAGAGTGCCCCATTTTCCCAGAGCCTCATTTTTAAAGGCTGGCTCTAAAAGGCATTGGGAGAGCTGGAATTGCAGCACTCGGAGCCTCTGACAGAAGACAGATTTTGGTAGCAGCACAGAGTCAGTGCCGAAGGGCTCCTCACAGAACCTCCCAGGGCTCCCTTTGATATATACTGGCCTCCACTGTTTTGCACGAGAGCATCTGGACCTGTGCAAAGCATTTGGCACTGTCCTGCTCCATATCCTTCTCTCTGAAATGCAGGGACATGGATTTGATGGATGGACAAAGGGGAATGATTCACACAGACAGAGGGCAGGGTTAGGGGGGATACTGGGAAGGGACTCTTGGCGGTGAGGGTGCTGGGACCTTGGCACGGGGTGCCCAGAGAAGCTGTGGCTGCCCCTGGATCCCTGGCAGTGCCCCAGGCCAGCTCTGTCACCTTGAAGGGTCACCAAGAACCTCATGGTAGCAACCAGAAAGAGACACCAAGGGAGTGTTGTGGGAGCCTCCTGAGAGGATCCACAGACCCCATCCATGAGAATGCCACTCACCCCTGCTGAGTGTGGAGGGGTCAGAGACACCCATAAAACCACACACGGAGCAGGAGAAGACACACCAGCCTGGGGGAAACCCTGCCAGGACCTCCCAACCTCGGGAGCCTCACTCTTCTGCAGAGTGGAAACAGGGCTCCCCTTCAAAGCAGTCTCAGCTAACAGCTGGAGGTGAGGGTGTGAGCAGAGCTCCTGCCCTTCCTGCCTCCAGCAAAGCTCTGCTCCCTCTCCCTCTCCTGCACAGGAGCAGCTCCCCCAGGCTGCCCATCCCACAATGGGGAAGCTCAGGTGAGCAGCACAGGACCAGCCCTACCCTCTCCTCTCCTCCAGCACCCCAGGAGGGCCATGCCCCCTGCACCCCTTTTATTGCTCCTCTGCTGAGCTCAGGTGAACCCACAGGAGTTTTGCATTTGCTTCCCTGCTCCTTGGCAGGAGTTAGGGAGTGGCTGCTGCTGCTCTGTGGCTGTGGCAGACTTTAGGCCATGGCAATAGGCACACTTCTGTAGACTATCGGTACTAAAAGTTTTCTACCCATTGCCTGGATGGGTATGAGGTGCTAAAATAATTTCCTAATTTTTTATACCATAGATCTGTAGTCTCCCTGGATTGAAATACCTCTACTCCTGCTGAAATAGATGTACAGGTGCTGGCATTAGCAAATGGAAGTTCTTGGATTAAGATGAAGTTTTTCTGTTTGTCAAAATGCAAAGGTTTGTTTGTTTGTATCTTGTTGCTGGCTTGTTCCCTAAGCCACAGAGTTAATCACGGCTTTGTTTCTTAGACACTAAAACCATTCTCATTTTTGAACTCCCTAGCTAATGCTTATCATCTATTTGGCTTTTTTGTTTGTTTGTTTCATATATTGAAGAGGCATAACTTAGACCCAGGGAAACAGGATTGCAAAAGGCACTCCTGCTGCTGGTGTGAGCAGTCCCAGCCATTTTGGTAGCAAATATAAACAATAGGCATTAAAAAGAGCATCCACAAAGTAGGAACAGACTGTGCCCCAGAACAGCAGATATTAGAGAGTTTATGTAGGAATTGTGTGATAATAGCTTGGAGGAAAGAAAAATCATCTTTCAATTAAATACATCTGATGTGTTTATAAAGCAAGAGGTGAGTGCTGTTTAAACATGAAAAAATCCAAACCCAACAGCCTTTTTCAGGTAAGATACCAAACATAACAGCATCACTGAAGTGATCAGGATTTATCAGGCTGCGTCAGTGGCCAACAGCTGCTCAGGATTGTTGGAGTATGTGGGTTTATTTGTTTCTTGCAAATGTGATGTTCTATTTTTTGGCATTCATACACCAAACTGGCATTAGCCTGGAAGCAGTGAAGGGTGTGTTAGCTAATACAGCTAACGAAGCTAATGCTTTTCCTGGGTCAGCTCTGCAATGGAAACATGATATCCCAGCTTGTGAAGAGTGTGAAAGCCCTGAAATCCATTGCTTTGGCCTTGAAAATAACTGTAAATGCTTTGTATTACCGATCTAGAATTCCTTTGGTCCAGTTCATTTCAACTCTGTCACTAGTCCAAAGTAAAAACCCAACAAACATAACCAAAAAGCCCCACAAAGAACAGCCCCAAGCCCTGAAGCATGCCACAGCACTTCTCCCCACTCTCACCACATGCACAATAAGGAATTCAACCAATCAATTATGATGTAAAGAGGAAAATAAATGATCACTTTCCCATTGTTTTCCTGATAGACCATTCCATGTGCAGTGTTTGGTGGCTGGATCCCACCAAGCTGGGTGCAGCTCCTGGTTCCGTGCTCTCCTGGCACTGCTGACCTTGTGCTGGGGATGGAGCCGGGGCGGCTGACCTTGAACTCTCACAAACAGCAACCAAGTTGCAACTCTGATTTATTTGCTTTTAGCAACTTCAGCAATAATGGAAGAAAACAGTGGAAATAACCCTGGTGTTGTTTCCACCATGTAGGTTTAAGACAGCGCTGCTGTCGCTGCTCCCCCTGCCCCGTACCCGGCACAGGGGAGGGGAGGGGGCTGCTCTTGCTCCATCTTCTCCTCCTGCAGCGTCACACCCCGGGAGGGTGACAGTCCCTTGCTCTTGGCTGGGACCAGCTGCCTGACACTGCTTTAGAGTAACTCCTAATATCACAGAATCCCAGGAGGATTTGGGTTGGAAAGGACCTTAAAGCCCATCCTGTTCTAACCCCCTGCCCTGGCAGGGACACCTCCCACTGTCCCAGGCTGCTCCCAGCCCCAATGTCCAGCCTGGCCTTGGGCACTGCCAGGGATCCAGGGGCAGCCACAGCTGCTCTGGCAATTCCAGACCAGCCCCTCCCCACCCTCCCAGACAGCAATTCCCAATTCCCAAGATCCCATCCAGCCCTGCCCTCTGGCACTGGGAAGCCATTCCCCCTTGCTCTGTCACTCCAGTCCCTTGTGAAAATTGTGTGAGGGTCCCTCTGGAAGCAAACAGTCCCTTTCTGAGCAAGCAGAAGTAGTCAAGAGTTTGGGCCTATTTTCCTCCCAGATATTTGGATAAAAAATTAATTACACCAAGCTAATCTACTGAATCTCCTAAAACTGCATAAGATTGTTAAGAGAGAGAATGCTTCATCTGAGCAGGTGCTCTGAAGGTGAGCGTACGCTGTGTTTTACTGCTAAATAAATTACAGTAATTAAATATTCATAAAGCTCCATTGTTTGGCTTTAGTGTGTTTGCCTCCTGCAGCATAATTCATGCAACACTTTTGTACAAACTGTGTAAGTGTGTATTAATTGCTGTAATGTAATTTACAGATTTCCTCCCATATGGCTGATTGGAATAGGAGATACAGCAAAATACGGCAGCAGCATTTGCTAATAAATGGTGTGCCTGGGCAGGAAAACTGCCTTCTCAGGAATTCAGTGTTTGTGACTGCATCACCTAATCTGGTTTCAGCACAAGCCCCCACCCCATGGCATCACCAGTGTATGGTCAGGATGTCTTCTCTTGGGAGGCAGAGAGGGCCCAGCGTAGCTGGGAACATGAGCTTGGTGCCTTTGAAAAGACGGCTGTTATTCAAAGTTATGGTAATTTTAAAATAAGTTGTCTGTTCAGTGGCTCAGATATGGTAGAATCGTACCAAAGCAAAGGGCAATTTACAGCAGACGAAAACCCTTTCATCAAAGGTGGGATTTGATGATTTCAGAGGCCTTTTCTAACCAAAATGATTCTGTGATCCCGTGATTCAGCCAATCTCATAAAGGATGAGGGTGAGAATTCATCTGATGGTGCCCGGCCACGCAGCCTCCCTGGCTCAGCCGCAGCAGGGACAGACGAGGTGCTGGCTCCTTGGTCACCCTGCTGGGATTCAGCTGTGCCAGCACTGTGCTCACATCCACATCCACAGAGTCCTTTTCCTTCCACACCCAGTGAGAGTCTCTGGGTTGGTGCAGCTGCTCTTGGGGATCTGGGCAGGCAGCGATGCCCAGGGGTGAGCCATCCCTCTGGAGGGTCTGGAGGGGTTTATTCTCTCTGGCTCAGCAAGGACTGGCCCTGGAAGAGCTGTCAGAGGCTGTCAGGAGAGCAGGCACGTGGTTCTGTATGTGTTCTGAGTCTGTGAATCCCAGACCAAATGCTCTCAATTTCCCAAGCCAAAACAAGGTTTCTCCTCAGGAGCCACGTGCTTGCACCTCTCTGCTTCTGGGCTGGAAGAGCTCCAGGGAAGGAGCAGGCTCGGGGCTGCCTGCTGGGGAGCAGGTAAGGCTGGGGCAGCCCAGGAGGGCTGGGCAGTGGGGCAGGGGTGCCAAGGAGAGCCCCCGGTGGGACTGGGGACCAGCAGGGATGGGCGGCTGTGGAGCTGGGGGGTGTCAGGCAGCTCCTGGGTCAGTCCATAAGGTGCTGCCCTGCCTGCAGATGGCACGGCCAGGCAGCAGGGAAGGCGCATCCTGCTGCTCGGCTTATTCTTTACATCACGAGAAATTGCAGGAGCGGGAACACAAGTGAATCCCAGGACCTCAGTGGCTCTCCCTGCCCTCCCTGTTGGCTCATCCCAGCTGCAGCACTCCTGCTGCCAGCAGTGAAACGTGAAATGTGGAATATGATTTCCTTTTCTGCCTTTGGCTTTTCCCCCTTTCATTCAGCACTTGCATGCTTGCTGCTGTGAGAGAAGCACCAGTCCTTTCACTGGCACCAGTTCCTGGTTTAAGCAAACCAGTGCTGAGGAGATCTTGGCTGAGCTGCTTGTGCTCTGCTGCATGGCCTGAGCTCAGCCCGGAGGCTGGGCTGGGAGGATGGAGATCCAGCTGTGGGTGTGCTGCAGGGCCCATTTGTTCTACATGAAGTGCTCTGATCTGTTGAGTCAGTGACTGTGAGCGGCGGTGCTGCTCTTAGGGACAGCTGGGGTGTGGTACAGCGAGGGCAGGGCACGACAGACCTTTAAACAGGAGCTGAAACAGCTGCAGACGAGAGGTATTTGTGACTGCCTTGCTGCTCCAGTATTGGGAATGCAGGTAGCAAACCAAAAGTGTAAAGAAACTGTGTGAAAAGGGCATTTGAAAGTCTGTATGTGCGTAAGGACAGCTTCCACCGTCCTCTGTGACACGCTGTTGATGCCTGCACCAGCTAATCACAGTCAGCTTTAATAACACAGATGATTCTCCCCTGCTCGGCTCATGTTAATGATATGTATTGACTTCTGCATATTGTAAATTGGGCATGAAATGACCCATTTCTGTCTGTGCAAATGGTTCTGGACAATTTTTGTCTTGCTACAGTTAGAGAGAATTTCAAAAATGTTCCCTAGCAAAGGTGTGTGTCCAAGCCCCACAAATACCTTCCAGGATCAACTTAATGAATTTCAAACTGCCTGTTTAGAAGGAAAGAAATGTTTCCTTCATGGCACAGCCTGAAGGGTTTAACTTTGAACTCCAGCACATCTCTGTGTGTTCAAATGCAGGTGATGGGATCTAACAAATAACTGGAGATGTCAGGGTGTAGGAAAGAGTCAGGAATCAGTCATGGAAGCACAGAATCAGGGAACAGTTTGGGCTGGAAGAGACCTTAAAGCTTATCTTGTGCCACCCCTGCCATGGGCAGAGACAATGTCCATTAGAGCAGGAGGCTCTGAGCCCTGTCCAGCCTGGCCTTGAACACCTCAAGTCACTGTGCTGTTGCCACTGGTCCTTTAATCCTATTGCTGGTATTTATTTAAAATGGGATTAAAATGAGGACAATCAAGAATTTTTATGCTGCAAATTATTCCAGTGTTACAATTTTTTTTTTATCTTCATCCTGGAAAAGGGTCAATACAATTTAAAAAAGTAATAAAAAAATGAATAGAAGTTCATGGCACAAATATGGCAGGGAAGTGCTGTGAGGTGGAAATGCTTTCCTCACATTTCTGCAGAGCACACTGAACAATCTCCACCCAAAATGTTCCCATTTCAGGAACTGTGGACCAGCAAGGTAGAAAGTAAAACTACAAATGATAGAGCTGGAACAGTTTCAAAGCTTAATCCCCTAATTAATCCCAACAATGACTATTTAGTACAAAAAAGCCTTTTAAAATCATGCCATCCTAGAACACATCCATGCTTTTCCTTAGCCCTTAAATAGCTCCCCGGCTGGATTTACATGCCAGTTCAGCTTAGCCTGCTTCCTTTTTCTTTCTTGCATTTTTTTTAAAGAATTCTTTCTTTCAGTAACTCCTTCACATATTTCATTAACATTGTGTCTTATTAAAATCTTTTTGCAGTGATTAGAATTTTAAATGTGTGTTTAAAGACAAACCAAAGAGATTAAATGAATGTTAACAGAATTTAAGACACTCTATTAGCAACTTTTTGCCATATTTGTAAAATTCATGAAGCAATGTGTTTAATTATAGATGCTGATGGACTCCAGGTTGTAGGGCCTACGAGTGAATTAACATCATGTGTTTAGTTTAAGGCTGAACAATGCATCAATCTTC
Organism: Rhipidura dahli; assembly: GCA_013399225.1. Taxonomy (NCBI): domain Eukaryota; kingdom Metazoa; phylum Chordata; class Aves; order Passeriformes; family Rhipiduridae; genus Rhipidura; species Rhipidura dahli. The sequence continues at coordinate 272,024 of VXAC01000982.1, forward strand.
ATGTTTTCTGCAATAAGTCATTCATCAGCACTGTCAAAGTCTTGTGGATCCATTTATCAGCCACTTAATGACCATTTATGGAGAAGATAATCAGAAAGTTTGGTCACCTCTCCCTGAATCTTTTTCATCTATTCTGTTTTTCTGAATTCACGTTTTTGCAGCACCTCATTGATGCATTTTCCTGCCCTTGAAGAGACTCAAAATAGCAGAGAAATAAAAGTCCATCTCATGGAAGAAAGTGAGGTAATTCAACCCCAAACATATTTTCTCCAGGATTCCAATAAAGCATATTAACTCCCTGGAGACCTTCACAGCTCATGACCCAGTGCTTCCTGGCCTTAAAACCCATCTTCCACTGTGGAATTCTGAGCTTCCTACCCCCAGTTTAAAGCTTAATCTAAATTTATGAGCAATTTGGGTAGCAGTGCTCTAATAGGAAGGGGACAGGTGCCCACCTGAGCCCCAGCCTAATGACACACTGTGCGTGAACTCCGTCTCTGCCCACAACAATTAGGATTTTAAGCAGGTGAGCTCCCATCATCCCCAGGTTATCTCACACCATTTCAGCCCAGTTGTGCTGATGCCCAGTCACGAATGGCTGGGTCGTTCCTTTATTAACCCTGGGTAGGATGGATTTTGGTCTGTACTTTGTGAGTTAAAGCCTCAGCTACCTGATGTCAGCTGGAGAATGGAGCAATATGAAGGTAATCACTTACGTTCTGGCTTTCAGGACTTTTTTTCCTATTTTTATATCTTTGTAATTCTGCTCTCAAAAATAAGTTTGTTCTGTGTGAGCCGTGAATTTGGGGACTGCCTGTCATAGGTGGCTTAATGCTGGGTTTGCAGGCACTCTATATTCTCCGGATCCTGATTAATAGTCTTCCTGCTACTGTTGCCTGGAAGTTATCCACTATAACAATTTCACTGGAGGATGGGATTTCATCAAAATGTATTACAGGAGTGTGCCCGTTTCAAAAACTTTAATCAGAAAAGGGATCTTGGAGCCAGGAAGGTATTTTGTGTTGAAAAGAGACACTGTGTTGAATGCAGGTGTATTCTTGGTTCATAAGCTCTTCACAATTTTCTTCCTACTTGGCAAAGCTACTGCTGGAAAAGTTTAGTTCTTCTTTCAACCCAGCACTGTGCAGGGTTTGGTTTTCCCTGTTGAAAGCAGCCCTGTGGTACTTGTCACACTGCAAAGTCTGGCTAATTATTTAACAAGATCTTAGAAAAAAAGAGAGGAAAAGAAAAAATAACCCAGCAATCAAATCTGCTCAGGCAAGTGCTGAACACTTGGTGCAAGCAAAGCCTTGAGGCAGCTCAGCACATTTGAGCCACTGTCCTCTCAGCAATGGGCAGCCATGGGCATCTCCCTGGCACTGCCCCACTGCTCCACATCTCTCCTGCAGCAAAGAAAATCCTTAAATCCTCATCAACCATGGTGTGGCAGCAGGACCAGGGCAGTGCCTGTCCCCTGTGCTGGCACTGCTGAGGCACCTCCAGCCCTGTGTCCAGTTCTGGGCCCCTCATGACAAGGAGGACGTGGAGGGGCTGGAGCGTGTCCAGGGCAGGGAACAGAGCTGGGAAGGGTCTGGAGCAGCAGGAGCAGCTGAGGGAGCTGGGAAAGGGGCTCAGCCTGGAGCAAAGGAGGCTCAGGGGGGACCTTGTGGCTCTGCACAGCTCCCTGACAGGAGGGGGCAGCCGGGGGGGGTCGGGCTCTGCTGCCAGGGAACAGGGACAGGAGGAGAGGGAACGGCCTCAGGCTGGGCCAGGGGAGGCTGAAGTTGGATATTGAAGAAAAATTCTTCATTTGATTCCTTGATCAGTTGCTGTGTTCAACCTCTGCCCAACCCAACTCATCTCTGGGTGCACTGGGGCACAGTGCTCGTGTTTTCGGGACCAGCCACCAGCATTCCTCACTTTGGGCTCAGCAGAGCTCTGCCTGTGTGGCACAGTGGGGAGCTGTGCTCACAGGGTATAGTGCTGGCAGACTGAACTGGCACCTAAATCATACAAGAAGGAAATATCAACAATACTGGCTGACGTCCTTAAGGTTTGGTCAGCTCTGAAGTGGTCAGTCAGTTGGACCATCTGGTGCAGTGGGTACCTTCCAACTGAAATGTTCTGTTCTATTCTATTCTATTCTATTCTATTCTATTCTATTCTATTCTATTCTATTCTATTTTTTAATAATGTACTGAACTGTTGTTCTCATTCTTCACAATGCTTTTTTTTTCCCTGAACGTCTTCTATAAATTAAAAAACCCCAAAACAAAAAACAAAATGTGAGGACTAATTCAGGCCAGAAAAGCCCCTTGGGTCTCTGGCTCAGCCCTTCACTCCAGCCTGGGCTGGCTCTGGAGTGAGCCCAGGCTGCTCAGGGTTGAGCTTTTGCCCCCCAGGCTGCTGGGCTTGGCCCAAGTCTGGCACCGCTGCAGCCACAGGAAAACTGGGCTCATGGAGAGATGGGCTCCTGACCTGACACTCTGCAGAGCACGAGGATTTATGAAAATCAGGGCAGTTACATGAATATCTCTGACTAGAATCCATATTTAATTCCAGTTGGTGCTCTTCAGAATGAGCTGCTCTGGGTTCTGTCACTGTATTTGTTCCCATACTTTGCATCCGCTGATTTTTCTGCTTTCTGTTCTTGTCGGACTCCTGATTAGTGCTGACATCATTCTTTGGTTTCGCTGTTGAAGAACATTTTATAATAAAAATCAGTATCTCAGCCAGATAAAAATAATCCTTGGTTTAGAGCCCATGGATTTATTAATGTGGCTCCCTGTCTCTGCTATTGATGCTAAGCCTGATGTATTTTTAAAAATCTCTTACGAAGATCACTGGAGATGAGTCCCTGTCTGTTATAGATACTCAGTATGGGAGCATTTCATCAGGAAAAGAGAAAGCGTGAAAGCCACAGCAGGATTTATTACCTGGGTACAAGTACCTGGCATGTGAGGGGATGGTCCCTCAGTTCTGCCTTCAGAAGCCACTGTGAGTGGTGGTGCTGCCAGACACTGATGCAGAGAAGCCCTTTCCTGTCAATCTCACCCAGTTTCCCATTAAATGCACCCAGAAATGGCTTTGATGGTGTTATCAGTGGATATAAAAATACAGCACAAAAACTCAGTCTCTTGAAAAATTGTCTGGAGAGAAGGCAGGGAAGTGTGAGGCCAGTGGACATTGTGCTGCTCTTTAAACAAGGTTTATTAAGCACATATTTAAAGAGGAGTTGCTGAGATCAGTCATGGGCAGAGCAGCTCCCTGGGGCCCGGGTCGCAGCCCCACAAACGCAGCCGTCAATACCTCGCTTTGTAACACACCCGTGTAAAACTAAGCTGTTGTTATTGCCTGTCTCGCTGCCCCTGCTGTTCAATCTCCAGCTGCTGCCCTAATCCTCTCTTTGTCACTTAATTGCCAGCTGCTAAAATTGCTTCCTCTGAGCCTCTACTCAGCCCCGGCTGTTGGCTGTCGCAGCACTTGTGCCTTTCGCTGCCCAGGACCAGGCTGTAGAGGAAGATTTTGGGTCCCCTCTTGCTGTTGCTCGGCTTGGCCTGCCCAGGACCTCAGGGGAAGTGCTGGAGTGGGGACAGGTCCTAAAGGGGCACAGGTTGTACCCCACTGTTGCAGTTGGCTCTGGTTGATCCCCCAGGGATGGTGTGTCTGAGTGCAGCTGCACCTCAGCGGTCACAGTGGTCAGCCTTGTCTGAAACAGCCAGGTTCTCTTGCATGAAGAAGTAAAATTCCAAATTCCAGGCCTGCTGGTGCCACAGGGAAGATAAAGAGAGGTGCCAGCTCTGGGAAGATCCTGGCCTTTGGAAGGTGGGAAGGACACAACTTGGTCAACATCCCATCGACAAAGCTTGAGGGATTGCTGCAGGAGGCTGAGCACAAGATGATGTGACATCTGCCACTCCCCACTTCTCCCTTTCCATTGTTGGAGCTTGTCACATTGTGCCCTATGTCCCCCTGGAGCTGTAGCATCTCAGCCAGCTCCAGGGGATGGGAAGGATCTAAAAGGAGAGGTGGTTGGACGGCTTCAGTCCTGAGCCAGCCTGGTGGCATTTTATCTGCCCGTGTTCAGCGGGTACCCAGCCACTAAGGCTCACCTGCCCACGGCTGCCACTGCTCCTGCCACTGTGTCCCACAGCTGGCCAGCCACAGCCCAGGGGCCACCGGGAGTGTCCAGAGGCCACCTGAGGTGGCCCTCAGCTGCTTTGGAGGCTCTTGAGAGCATCCCGTGGGTGAGCCTTGGTGAAAGCCCCGGGGTGGTGGTGGATGCTGGGGGGTCTGGAGGTCAGTGGGGACAACAAGTGAATCTCCTCACTGGGGGCAGTCGGGCCAGAGCTGCCTCCAGAGCCGTTTGCATCACGCCATTGACGTCAGCTGGGAGATGGCTCATTGCCTTAATTGGGCCTGTTCCAGTCCATATCAGTAGAACAGATACTAAATCTGTTCACTTCCTTCCTTAAAAATACTAAAATAGGAAAAAGAGTACAAAATCTTGGTGCCTAATGAAGCAACTAAGTTTCTTCCAAGGTGTTTTCTGAAATTTTGGCCAAGGTTGACTCCTTAAAAACTGCTAAACAGCACACTCCACATTGTCTTTACCTCTGCAGGTTCATTTTTGTATTAATACCTCCTTTCATAAGTAGTGCAAATATAATCTTCTGTCTGTTTACAAAGAGAGAAAAAAATATTTTGTTCCAACAAAATGTCATTAAAAATGAATATTTTACAGCCAAGCTTATCGCTGGAGGGGCTTTATTTTGCAGGATTATTCTCTCTTGTTTCATAAAATTAAAGGGCAGCAAAGATATCAAGTACTTTCTAATACCATCAAAAAAATGACCGGTTTAATTGACATTTCTAAATAAGATTAATTTAGCACTTGAGAGAGATGAAAGATTGATAGGTCAGGAAAGTAAAGGCTGAAGTTTATGAACATGACAAAATGTGGGCTCCAAATGCCTGGCTGATCTCTTTGAGCATGGCCTGAGCAGACTCTTGAGACAATAATTCAGACTCGATCTCATTTTGTCTTGATCCTGGGTGAAATGGGGAATGACACTCATTACACATTTTGCTGAGCTGTGGATAGTTTGGGACGAAGGAGCCCAGTGCAATGTCAGAAGTGCTGAGGCCGCCACATTCCCGTGAGTGATCTGAGGAGCGTGGAGGTGAAAGTCCGGTGTCGAAGGAGCCGCGTACGCAGAAAGTGAGATGGATTATTTTTCTTCCCTGCACAGAGGGCCATCTCCTGAGCTAATGCTTGCAATTTAAATACACCACCAAGGATTAATATCTTTCTGTTTTAGGCAAGGACTGCTTGCTGTGAATGATGGGAGTATTGTATATTTGAGTGTGTCTGAAATAGCACACTCAGATCATCCTCAGAATTTAAAAGACATGACAGTGGTAGGAAAAGCAGGGCTTTTTCTTGTTCCCTTTTTTTCCCTTTCCGAGGAAAAATCATAGCTGAAATGTTGAACAACCCATAATATTCCTTAAAGTTCCTTGTAGATCAAATAAATGACCCGTTCCTTAGAGGTCATCCCCGCTGTGTGGTATCATCTGCAACTTCACTGTTTCCTCCTCAGGTGCAGAAGGATATTCTGGCTGATCAGTATTTTTCAGACACTGCTCAGACCAAATTGTCTTTGAAGTCTGTCACAAAGAGCAAAACCCACTTGTTTTAAATTCAGGGATCTGGGGGTTTTGCCATGGTGAGAGAGCAGTGAGGTCAGCAGAACTTGGGCTGGGGCCACCAGGGGAGGAGCCTCCCCCTGCCACAGATGTGCCAGCACCTGGAATCCTGGGGGCTCATGGCAGGAAAGACACTGAGGGCTGGAGCGTGTCCAGGGAAGGGAATGGAGCTGGGAAGGGTCTGGAGAATTCCTGAGGGAGCTGGGAAGGGTCTGGAGAATTCCTGAGGGAGCTGGGAAAGGGGCTCAGCCTGGAGCAAAGGAGGCTCAGGGGGGACCTTGTGGCTCTGCACAGCTCCCTGACAGGAGGGGGCAGCCAGGGGTTTTGGGCTCTTTTCTCGGCAAAGATGCAACAGAACAAGAGGAAACAGCCTCAAATTGCAGCAGAGGAGGTTTAGGTTGGATACTGGGAACCATTTCTCCTGGGAAGGGCTGTCCAGCCCCGGCACCGCTACCCAGGGCAGTGGCAGAGTTCCCATCTGTGGGGGGATTTAAAAACCCTGTGGATGGAGCACTGGGGGACATGGTTTAGTGGTGGGCTTGGCAGTGCTGGTTGTAGATGAGCTCAGAGAGATTATCCAACCTGAACGATTCAGTGCTTCAATGAGTTATGGAGGGAGAGAGCAGTTCCCCATCGGGCTGCACCTGTGAGTGATTATTCTCCTGTTTTGGAGAGGGAAGGTCTGTGTGGCCAGCCCAGCCCACGGCCCTGGGGGCAGAGAGGAGCTGAACTCCCCACCAGCCACCGGGGTGTGAGTGCCAATGGTGCCCAGAGTGTGCCAGGCTCCAGGGCATCACCAGGCTCTGAGGGATCTCCAGGCTGTGAGGCATTTCCAGGCTGTGAGGGATCTCCAGGCTGTGAGGTATTTCCAGGCTGTGAGGCATTTCCAGGCTGTGAGGGATCTCCAGGCTGTGAGGGATCTCCAGGCTGTGAGGGATCTCCAGGCTCTGAGGGATCTCCAGGCTCTGAGGGATCTCCAGGCTCTGAGGGATCTCCAGGCTCTGAGGGATCTCCAGGCTCTGAGGGATCTCCAGGCTGCAGGACCCTGCCGGGCTGCGGGGCCCTGCCGGGCTCCAGGGGATCACCAGGCTCTGAACAATTTCCAGGCTCTGAGGGATCTCCAGGCTGTGAGGGGTCTCCGGGCTGTGAGGGATCTCCAGGCTGTGAGGGATCTCCAGGCTGTGAGGGGTCTCCGGGCTCTGAGGGATCTCCAGGCTGTGAGGGATCTCCAGGCTGTGAGGGATCTCCAGGCTCTGAGGGATCTCCAGGCTCTGAGGGATCTCCAGGCTCTGAGGGATCTCCAGGCTCTGAGGGATCTCCAGGCTCTGAGGGATCTCCAGGCTGCAGGACCCTGCCGGGCTGCGGGGCCCTGCCGGGCTCCAGGGGATCACCAGGCTCTGAACAATTTCCAGGCTCTGAGGGATCTCCAGGCTGTGAGGGGTCTCCGGGCTGTGAGGGATCTCCAGGCTGTGAGGGATCTCCAGGCTGTGAGGGGTCTCCGGGCTCTGAGGGATCTCCAGGCTGTGAGGGATCTCCAGGCTGTGAAGGATTCCCAGGCTGTGAAGGATTCCCAGGCTGTGAAGGATTCCCAGGCTGTGAAGGATCTCCGGGCTCTGAAGGATTCCCAGGCTGTGATTCCCAGGCTGTGAGGGATCACCAGGCTCTGAAGGATTCCCAGGCTGTGAGGGATCTCCAGGCTCTGAAGGATTCCCAGGCTGTGAAGGATTCCCAGGCTGTGAAGGATTCCCAGGCTGTGAAGGATTTCCAGGCTCTGAAGGATCTCCGGGCTGCGGGGCCCTGCCGGGCTCGGGCGGCAGGCCGCGTTTGCCCGACGATGCACTGGAGTGCACAGTGCAAGTGGTGCTCTTTAAAGTGCTCAATGAGGTACACTGAAACGCAGCAAAACAACTGTTCTTAAGCGTTTTCTGGGGACGCGGCTTTGGAAATATGAGTTTCATTTCTTTTGTGTGGTGTTCCAGGTCACCGGGCCTTTGTTCCGCTCCTGTGAGCCCTCGCTGGAACGGCTGCCATTGCTCATCCTGCTCCGATTGTTCCCAGCTTTATTTAAGAATCTGCTCTCTGCAGATCATTTAATGAGGAGGATTTCCTCATGCAGGAAAGCTTCCATCTTTCTCTTTTAAGTGTCAGGGTGGATGTTTCCTGGGCTGAACTGGAACCGTATTTAACTGTTGTGTTTATCTCTCAGCAGTGAAGTCTCTGCCTGGGTTCAGTGTGAGGTGACAGATGCAGCATCTCCCTTGGAAACATTTTAAAGAAAGCAGAGAAATGCTTGTATCGGACCCTGTGCAAAGGGCCTCTCACCAGAGACGCATCCATCTGGCTCCAGATCCTGCTGGGCTCCTTTTGGGATGTTTTAGATTAGTGATTCACTGAAGCCACTGTCACTCCCTGTATAGCTGCTCTGAGGCTCTCACACGGTGTATCAGGAGTGGAAAGCCAAGCTATTGCACGAGAACTGGGAAAGAAATAAGGCTGAAGGAATTGGGAAGGCTTAAAGAGATGTTTTGATTTCTTCCTGCCCTTTGGAAGGGATGAAAGATGGGAGGAAAGGAGGAAAATGGGAAACACAGTGGCAAGGTGACTCATCCAGGGCAGGGCTGGGCCACCCCTGCTGGTCTTCATGTTAGCATGGGTTTGTGTGGGGAAGGAGCAGAGCCCAGATGCTACTTTGAGGTTAGTTTGTCTGATCTTTTTTTTTATTATTAGTTTTCCCCCTTTTTTTAAAGTGAAAAATTTTTCCTTGGAAACTAAAAGGCAAATCACAGCAACTCAAATGCAGACTGTCTTTGATCTTTCTTTCAAACCCAGGTAAAACTACCTAAAATCAGTTTATTTAGTATTTTTCTTGCTTCTCAACATATTTTACAGTCCAGAATGCAAATTTAACTTTCTCTAACAAGTTCAGACGAAGAGATGCTGCAGCATCAGCTCCAGCTCTCTGCTATAAATGTTCCAAGGAAAACAGTGTTATTTCTCTGCAAAGCTGCTTCAGATATGTCTCTGTGCTCAGTTTCACTGCCTGTCACAGAATGAAGGAGACAGAGGGTGTTTTAATCCTACTTAGGGCCAGCTGCCATCCATCCTCCTGCCGGCATGGGGGATCTTTGCACCCAAATATTGACTGCAGAGCTATTAATGCAGAAGATACAGAACCACAGAAACATGGAATCACTTACACCGGAAAAGCCCTCTAAGATCAGCAAGCCCAAACATCAACCAGCACTAAACCACGGCCTCAGATGTCACATCCACATTTTTTGAATCCCACCAGGGATGGTGATTCCACCTCTGGCATATGCCAGGACTGGACAACCTCTGCCATGAAGAAATTTTCCCCAACACCCACCCTGAGCCCAGCCTGAGGCCGTTCCCTCTCCTCCTGTCCCTGTCCCCTGGGAGCAGAGCCCGACCCCCCCCGGCTGCCCCCTCCTGTCAGGGAGCTGTGCAGAGCCACAAGGTCCCCCCTGAGCCTCCTTTGCTGCAGGCTGAGCCCCTTTCCCAGCTCCCTCAGGAATTCTCCAGACCCTTCCCAGCTCCCTCAGCTGCTTCTCATCAGACGTGTGCTCCAGCCCCTGTTATCTTGGGCAGGCCCTGGCACAGGGTGCCCAGAGCAGCTGTGGCTGCCCCTGGATCCCTGGCAGTGCCCAAGGCCAGGCTGGACATTGGGGCTGGGAGCAGCCTGGGACAGTGGGAGGTGTCCCTGCCAGGGCAGAGGATGGAAAAAGTTCTTCAGGGTTCCTTCCAACCCAACCCCATCTGTGGCTCTGTGATTCTATGACCGGTGCTACCACAAGGGTGTGGCCATGGTGGCACTGTCCACAAAGGGTCTTGAAGTTGTTTTCAATCATTCTGAAATGTGTGTTAAAAACGGTGCCAACAGCTCCATTTTTCTGCATTGTGTGGCTGCTTTTCTGCAGATTTTTGAGCAAAAGGAGGTGTTTGGCCGTGGTTACAGGTGTGATCTGAGTGCTCTTTTCCAAATTCCAGCGGTTTATGCTGGAGACGACATTTCTTCCTATCTTCAAGAAGAAGTGCGCTCAGTAATGATACAAATCTCGTTTCCTTTGCTTTGCCTGTAAGTAGTATTGGCAAGCACCACGGAGATAAGGGCCATTTCAGAAGTGAGGGCTGTTATTTCAGTCTTCTCTTTCATTTTTATGTCAAATTTTGTCAGAGGGATGGGAATTCCTGCTCAGTGTTGGACCACCATGGTTTGGAGTAGCATCAAATTTTCACCACTTCTGGCATCTGCTCTTATATCCCTGTGAGGGTTTGTGTTTGTTGTTTCAGGGGTTTTTTTTCAGTTGTTTCCCCTTAATTTTTATGATGTCTAGCCCTCTTCAAATGATTTTTTCCCAAATTAAATTCCAGAGACAGCCAGGGTCAGTAGGTGCATGTTGCTGTGCACAGCTCTGCTAAACTGCACAAGAGGGGCTGAACTGCACTGAAAGGTGCAGCCATCAGTAAATGGTTCTGGGTTTCTGCTCTTACTCTTTTTATCTAGGAATGCTGCCAGTCCGGAAGTGTTTCAAGCTCATTTTAAGGGTCAACGCCATCATCTTTCACTTATATGATTTGATTTATATTTTATATTTTATATAGAAAACTTCCTCTGCCACACTTACACATTCAGATTTTTACAAACAAACAAACAAACAAACAAACAAACCGACCCAAAAAAAACCCCCAAAAAACCCCCAAAACCCAGGACTGAAACATGTTACATACAGCTTTTATTTTCAACATTAACTTCTTCTTCTGTTTTTCAGTCTTAGACTGTTTACTTGATTATTTTAAATTTTAAGTAAATCTTCTGGTGGAGAACAGAGGTTTTTGTGTTAAGCACAAGATGCCAGCCTCCTGCAGAGGTCTCTCTAGGGGGACTGAAATCATATTACAGTGAGACAACATGTGTTTAGGAGTGTGAAAAAAGAATACATTTGGTTTATCAAACTTTCACAGTTTTGGGAAGCTCAAAATAAAGTGTCAGTGACCATTCTTGGCTCACAGAGCAGCTCAGTCCCCTCCTGTGGCTTCACCCGGGGCACTGAGACATTGAACACCTCTCCTTGGATCCTGGCTGTCCTGGGATGAGGTCCTTGAGTCCTGCAGCAAGCTGGGAGTTGGGAGAGGGAACCAGGAAGATATCGGATGTTCCTGGGTGTTGGCACTCCACACTTTGGTGTTAGAGGATCCCAGAATGGTTTGGGTTGGAAGGGACGCTGAAGCTGAACAGTGCCAGGGATCCAGGGGCAGCCACAGCTGCTCTGGCAATTCCAGACCAGCCCCTCCCCACCCTCCCAGACAGCAATTCCCAATTCCCAAGATCCCAGCCAGCCCTGCCCTCTGGCACTGGGAAGCCATTCCCTGGCTCCTGTCCCTCCAGCCCTTGTCCCCAGTCCCTCTCCAGCTCTCCTGGAACCCCCTGGATCCTTCCCTTCTCCAGGTGAACATTCCCAGCTCTCCCAGCCTGTGTCCATAACAAAACACTTACAGAAGAGTTGGAGTGGGAACAACAAAACAACAGCAAAGGAAATGAAACCCCCAAACACCCTGAATGCCTTCCAGGGGAGGCTCTGTACCCTGAGGCACCCCGAGCCTGGGAGAGGGCACGAGGGAGAGGACCAGAGGCAGGAGCTTCCAGGGGGCAGCTGAGATGCCCAGGGGGGCTGAGGTCAGTGCTGGATCTGCTCTGCCTGAGCCCATCCGAGAGCCTGGAAGTGAAGGCACGAAACCTGCAGGTCCCTGAGCTGGCACGAGGGAGGGAGGAAGGAGGGAAGGAGGGAAGGAAGAAGGGGGATGCTCTGTCTGAGGTTGCTGCAGGGCACTGTAGCTGCTTTCCATGGAAACCCAGGGCAGGCCTGAAGAGCCTCTTGGTTCTATCTTGGCCAATCACAGCAAAAGGAGCTTCCCGAGGTGAGAAAAGACATTATTCCCATTAATAGCATTATTAAATAATTCTCACAAATAGCAATAAATATATAAATATCTCATTATTTGCCTGTCAAGGTCCACTAGGCTGTCTAGAATGAATGAATCATGATTTATTTTTCATTAAGTCAGTGATGTAAATGAAGGTATGCGATTGGAATTATGGGCAAGGTGACTGTGGTCTTTCATATCTGTATTCCATGCATTCTTCCTGGAGTTTTTATAGCTGTCATAAAGGCAGGAGGTATTTTCTGATGATCCATGATCCAAGTTCTCCTTGAATTTGGGAACCATTTTGCCACTGATTGCTTCACATGAATTTCCTTTGCTAACGTCTAATTTCTGTTGAAAACACAGCAGAAATTTTGTGATATCTGTGGAAAGTACAAACGACAGATTTCTGCTGCCTGGCTTGGGATGTGTCACACTTGGTCACTGCCATCTTTTTTGGTGGTGTAGGAGGGTCAAATGTCTCGAAACTTTTCTTTAAAATTATCCCAGTGTAGCACCCCGTGCCATGCCCAGAGGTCAGGAACGACCATTCCTCCGCCCGTGGTGGCACTTCCTCACTGCCAGGAGCTGCCCCAGCTGCAGGAAACATCTGCAGTGGGGAAGGGAGCCTCTGCACTGTTTGCCCTGAAACTCATTTGTCCTGTCTTAAATTTCCTTCTCACGCAAAATAGGCTTCCAAGTTATCCAGGAGCCCATTGCTCCATCAGGCTCCTGTTTTGAGCTAAGGAAAACATATTAGTCTTCAAGCTGGTCTTTTATGTGGCTTTGAGTCCAAAAGTCTGAACCTGCCTGTGAGCCCAGCGCCAGCTGTCCCCCGCTCTGTGGAGAGCAGGGGTGACTCCCAGTGCACCATTACCTGGGATTGTGCTTTCCAAGGCGTGGGAAGGGACGGCAGGAGGAGCAGGGCGTGCTGGAGAACGGCGGGCGGTGTGTTGGGCTGCCTGGGGCAGGAGCCGGTACACTCCCAGGGTAATAATTCCGTGTCACAGGGTTCCCGCAGGCAGCTGTGGCTCCGGGAGGATGTCCCCGTCTCTCCCCCTGGCATTCAGAGAGCTTGGCTCGCCCGTCTCCCCCGAGGCTCCCCGAGCCTGCCGCTGCGTGAGCCCAGCCCTGGGGAGCCGCGCTGTCCACAGCGAACACGAGCAGCAGCTTTCTGCGCTTCCACTCTCACCTTTCTGCTCGTGACTGCGTTTTGCCAATGAAGTTCCAGGGCAGGAGCGTGGAAGTGGGGATTTAGGAGACAGGTGGTGAGAGATAGAGCAGGGGCACTGCCCTGAGGCACAGCTACGAGGACGGGGCTCAAACGCAGCCATGAGCTGTGGGTCTGCTCACCGCTGGGAGTTACAGCTCCAGGGGCTGGGCAGGTGGGTGTGGATTGGTCACTGCACAAGTATTGCACAGAGGAATCATCATTTATCCCTGTGCAATTAAAACTTACTCATTTCCAAGTGTGTACATCTTTCTGGGTGCTTTTTCCCTGGCTGTTTGGGGCCCAAGTGCATACTGGTTTTATATGTACAAGCAGTAAAAATCTGGTTTTCCCTGGCATTTTCTCACCGGCATCTGCCAGCTGTTCATCCTGTCCCATCACCCAGGCCTTCAAGGAGTGGGTTAAACATCCCACCCACCCCACCACTGACCCCTAGTCAGCATCATTCTAACCAGCACTGGTCTGAACTGGAGTCTTGGGTTCAGTTCCCCACACAGCTTTTCCTCTGCCTTGCTACCCACCCATCCAGGGCCAGTCTCCAGTTTGACCTCAAGGATGATGTGGAAGGTCACATTTCTCACTAAAGAAAATAATTTATCCACAAACCTCACCCAGATAAGAAGGCACCTTTAATTTAGGAACCTGGATGCCACCACCTAGTGCAAATGGATGGTGGTGTCGTCACTGGCAAATGGGAAAAACAAAGGGAAGACACCTAGTTTCTAATATTGGATGTGTTATCAGAGCTCATGGCTGAGATTTGTGTCTTCTGTATTTCTTTTGTTATTGTTTGAATTTTATATTGACCTGTTTTAGGAATCACTTAATAAAGCCCCCTTGGCAGCCCATTGCAGATTTTGGGGATGAGTCCCTCTCTCTTGTCTTACAGGAAGCCTTTCTGCCCTTCTGTAAACCCTCTTGCTAAAGGAATGATTAGAAAAATATAAATATTTCCTTATGAGGTACTAAATCTGCTTCTTTCCTAGGGAGTGCCCTGTCCTTGACTCATGGCACCCAGTCAGCTGCTGCACCAGACGCTGTGTCGGAGGGCAGGGGGCTGTGAAGCCCCTGCTCAGCACCCATAGCTGGCACTGAGAGCTAACACTCATCACTGTGCTGGGCCATTAAATCACTGGAACACAGAACTAAGTGGTAATTATTAGCAGCGTCTGTTTATTATGGCCATTTTATTTTCCATGTCCCTTAAACATTAATCGTTCCTAATAGGATGAGGTTGGTTGAACAGATGTGAAATCAGTGGCAGAGGTCTGTGTTCAGCAAATGTCTTTTCATTGTTTTCCTTCTTTTCTATATCCTCCCTATGCAAACACACATTTAAGGTTATTCTGTGTTTTTAATGGACTCCTGTGCCTACATGTCACAATCAGTTACCAAGGACCTTAAATAAATCAGCTGTATTCGTGTCACCAGCTCTTCTCCCCTGCACAGTGGAATGCAGCAGCAGAGCAGGGATCCTGCAGGGATCTCTGGGAGGAGGAAGTGTCACTGTACCCCTCTGTAGCTGTCACACAGGGCAGGGGAGTGCAGTGCCTGACTGTAACGATTTTTTGTGGGAGCGAAACTCTATTTGGACCTATATTGATGATATGTTTGGCAGTGACATTCAGCTGGTCAGGTCACAATTACTTTTGAAGATTACAAAAATGATTTAATGATTTAATTCCCCTAATGCTGTTGTATTTCCTCACTGGAAAAAAAAAAAGAAACAACAGGTAAGGAGCCATTTGGCTGCCAAGTCACCATCCCTGCTGGCCTCAAGGATTTATGAGTGTTTGGTCTAAAAAAATTCTGAAAGCAGCTACTGCAACTTCTCCCAGCTACAAGCTCCTGTCCAAGTCTGTGTGGAGCATCACAATCCCACAGACAGGCTCAGAGGCCTCATCTCTTCTTCCATGCTGAGGTATTTGCTTAATACCCTGTTCAATTTTGTACTCCCGTTATTTGGAAGGTTCTCCATCCCTTGGGGGATTATTGGTTGTGGTTGTGATCATCATTAGGCTGGGGCCTAAATTCCTCACTTCTGTAAATCCTCAATTCTGCTTCACTTAATTTCTACCCTATATTGGGTTTAAATTCATTTGTTTATTTCCTTTGTTTTCCTGGGCTACTAAAACCCTTACCATCATTCATCTTTTTGGGAAGGCAGGGACCAAAATGCTGAAGCAGGTTCTGGAAGTGCCTGCTGCAATAGTTTGCAGGTTGTCAAGTTCTGGAGCATTTGTGCTATTAAATACAGGGGCCTGGGTCTTTCTGTCCTCCCACCTGATGCATGGCAAGAATCCTCCTTTGTTTCTGGAGCTGGACTTGTTTTGTCAATACCCCCAGGAATTATCCTATTCAGTACCATGTAAACACAGTCCAATCCCACAAGTGACGTCTCAAAGACTCCAAGGCTCTTCCACAGC
Source organism: Rhipidura dahli (assembly GCA_013399225.1). Taxonomy (NCBI): domain Eukaryota; kingdom Metazoa; phylum Chordata; class Aves; order Passeriformes; family Rhipiduridae; genus Rhipidura; species Rhipidura dahli. The sequence goes on from VXAC01000982.1 coordinate 287,333, forward strand.
CAGTTTCGGACTCTGGAGAGTGAGAAAATCACCACGCAGGCAACAGATTACTTGGCAATTATTTCCAATTCTTTCTATTTCTGCCTGCCTAGAAAATCAGGAAACAGGATTTACTGGGGAACAATTGCTGTAATAAAGTCAGTCAAAGTTTCACCTTGCTGGAAGATTGTTGGAGCTGGGAGCTGCAGAAGTGGAAATCCAAAAGACTTGACCTTGGTGCAGCATTATCTGTGTCTAGAGCTTTAAACCATGACAATTGCAACACCTCGAACCCCTCAGCACGCTTGCTTTGCTCAGATCCCACTCCTCTCCCAGCAGGCATCACATGTGCTCTTTCAGCTTCACATTCAGAATCAGCCTTTATTTGCTGCGTGCTGAGGAGGGCAGATGCAGCCCACAGCAAATGGGGCTGGGGGTCACCTTGTGCAGCGGGTTCTGGTCCTGTGTCTGTGCCCGGGTGTCAAACAGGTTGTGCCTCTCTCCCTCCCGATTTCCGTGGGGAGATGCAGGTGCTGTGCATTCCTGTGACCTCGCAGCGGCTCTGCCAGCCTGGCAGGATCACAGCCCCACAGGATGGGCCACCTTGGAAGGGACCACAGTGGGTCAGCTGGTCCAACCTCCCTGCTCAGGCGGGGTCATCCCAGAGCACATGGCACAGGGTTGTGTCCTGGTGGAATCCTCTGTCAGCAGGAGCCACACTCATGGGTTTTCCCCGTCATTCTCTCTGCTCTCACTGTGGGGGCTGTGACTGAGGAAAGGGATGGCAGAGAAATGTCCCTGCACTCTCTCGACGTGTGACCCTCTCTCCACTGTAGGGTCCAAGGCACCCGAGACCTCTCCTCCTCCCTGAACACAGAGCAGGCCCATGAGCACCAGCCTGCAGACACAGTTCCAAGAAGCAGCTCCAGTCCCTCCCATCCCATTCCCCACATCCAGCCTCTGTCCCACAGTGGGGTTCAGCCCTTCTCTGAGCAGATCTCGGGCTGTGGGGTGTCCTCACCAGCTCTGAGCTGGGCAGGGAGTTTCATCACCCCAGACACACCTGCACATCCCTCCTCACTGGATTCCCAGCAGAGCAGATTATCCTGCCACACATGTAACCATCCAAATTACCTTTCCCTCTGCTTCCTTCGGGATTCCAGCAGAGAGGAGACACTTGAGAGAGTCCTTGACCTTCATGGGTCTCTTATGAATCATTAGCCTGGAAGACGGATGGGGGAGAGATCCTGCAGCCTGGCAGAGCAGCTCCTGCATTTTATTTCTGTGTGTGTAACTCAGCTGCTGTTCTGCTCTTTCCCTGGCTCTGTAACATTCCTGCACATGGCAGCAGCGCAGCAAAGGTCAGCATTCCCATATATCTGCTCAGTTTTACAATCTCTGCCCTTTATCCTCACACATTTACATAATGGGAGTGTAATGGAGATGCACAGTTCTGCCTTCTTGCTCCAGAACCTGCAAGCGAGCTTGTCACAGTGGCTGCTTCTTTAAGGAAATAATGTTGTACTAATGTATAACCTCTGGGAATCACTGACAACACCTTGTAGTACAGCAATGTCGCATTTCATCTTGTTTTCCTTTCTTTTCAGTGTTACAACCTTTTATTTTGCTCTTAGGTTGAAGAAAACTCTTCCCTTGCAGGGCTCTCACAGAGTCCCCCCGAGGGCATGGCTGCCTTCGACTGAAGTTTTGCTGTTTGTGGGGAATATTTCTGGGGTGCTTCAGTGCAAGTCAGCCCATCATTCCCAAAAGATTCCCTCCCTGTGTGAGGCTCTGGAGGAGAAGTCCAGCTCCAGAGGAGCATTTGGGGGGTTCCCTTGCTGCAGGTCTGCTAAAGCTCCTGGATCTTCAGGATGGTGGTTGCAAACCAAGAGCCCCAGTTTGGAAGTTCTGGTGTGTTTTGGTGCTTCAGCTCCGTCCTTCAGGTCCCAGCTGGCTGGGCCATGCCTCTGCCCTGTGCCATTGCCGTGGGCATGGGCTGGCCTGTGGCCACTCTGGGGGCATGCAGTGGGTCACAGCGGGGTCTGCCGGCCACCATGGCTTGGGCTGGCAGGGAACTTAAAACTCATTTCAGTCTCCCACCCCCTGCCATGGGCAGGGACACCTTCCACTATCCCAGGGTGCTCCAAGCCCTGTCCAACCTGGCCTTGGGCACTGCCAGGGATCCAGGGGCAGCCACCACACCTCTGCTCTCATGAAATATTCAGGTAAAGAGCAGTGTGAGCACCCTGAGTGTGAAATTGCTACACATGTGAGAGGTGGCTGAGCATAAATAAAAGAAGGCTGTTTAACATTTCCCTCTGTGTGGCTAAACATGGAGTGCTGCCTGGGTGTGAGATCATTTGGGGATGGACAGAAAAGAGAGAGAAGGAGAAACAGAGAAAAATGAGATAAGGAACACAGAGACAGAGATAGAAATGTGGATCATTCCAGCAGCAGGATTAATAATGAATTCCCTGCTCCTGATGTGAAAATGGAATAGAGCTGCTGCTGACAGTAATGTCATGAAAAGAAAAAACCCATGATTTCCCATTTGTTCCCTCCTTTATAATTTCTTGTACCAAAGTGTATTACCCATGGTCACAAACCAGCTCGGCTGGGGTGAGCACATGGCCAAAATCAGGGAGAGACAGAGAGTGATGCTAATTCCCTGAAGACATGTTTCCCTGGACCACAACATCAGTTTTCTCTGGGCTGAAACCTGAGTGAGGGTTGCTGTGGGTGCTGTGGAAAAAGGGCACTCACAGACCATCACCCTGGGGGTGCTGGTGTGAAGGAGAACTGAGAGCCCAGCGCCGGGGGCTGCCGGGGCGCGGGCAGCGGGTGCCACTGCCCTGTCACCAGTGTCTGTTGGGGATCCCTGCTCCCTCCTGTGCGAGGAAGCCGACCCTGGCACAGGATGGGACACACACCGTGCCCCGAGGGGGCAGACAGGCAGGGCTGTGTGCCCGGGCAGCTCTGCAGGGCTGTGGCCCCCAGGGAATGTCACCTGGCAGGAGCAAAGCAACAAAATGGGAAAGGTCGGGAGTGTGAAAACCAGCAAAGGCTGTTCACAGGTGTGGCCACAGGGTCTGCTTTGTGTCATGTTGACTTCATGCTCATAAACTGTCAGGCCCAGTGGATGTCCCAGCAAAGTTACATCCCGTGGTTCTGTGTCCTACTGCCCATCCATGGGCCCTTTGTGAGACCTGGAGATTTGGGAAAGCCAGTCGGTGCCAAGGTGTCCCCTGGGATGCCCAAATCCCACCCTGTGAGCAGGGGAAGTCACCCCAGGCCATGAGCTGCTCTGTGCCCTGGCACAGGCTGGCTCGGGGGCAGTGCAGGGAGGGGCAGCAGTGGCTGCTCCTCCTGAGCCCCCATTTCCCAGTGCCTGAGGGGAATGGTGCTGAGATCTCCACCTCTGGAAAACAGCTGGGCTTCTAGATGCTTTGACTGCTGTGGTTTGTCTTTTTACATGGCTTTTTTCCCATCAAAATCTCTTCTGAGGTTTGCACATTCCCAGTCACGAGCAGTTCAACGCCACGTCTCTGGGAGCACCAGGGCAGCAGGCAGGGCTGAGCTGTGAATGTCCACAGGCTTTATCCAATTTAAACCTGGCCCTGGGGAGCACAGAATGTGCCCGGTCTGTCCTGGGAACCTGGCCACCCAGGGCAGGGAGCAAAGCCACAGCGTGAGGTGAGGAGAGCTGTCCTGGGAAAAACAGCGAGTGGAATCTGCTCTCGTGATGGGGAGAGGAAAAGAAGCATTTCCCAGGAGCTGTTACTGAGTTAGTCAGCACAAAACACATGGGAATCCTTGAAATATACAGCCCAGCAGTGGAAAAAATGGAGATACCTGCTCCCAGATGAGCAGACCCCATTCTCCCATCAGGAAAGTGCCTGTCCAGTTTGCCTTTTCCCAGGCACTGCAGTTGCCTGACACTGTGAGAAGCTTTTTTTAATAATGAACGACAAAGCCCGGATCATTATCTGAAATCTCATTAAGGATCTGTCAGTGGGACTCTCTGATGAATTCCATGCCTGTGTGCAGCTCATGCCCAGAGGAACAGGGTTTCCCTGCACTGTGCCCTGCAAGACAACCCTTCCCTGACATCCCTCGCCTGGATGCACACTGCCACACTCACGTGGCCCTGCTTGCTGTTTTTAAGCCAGTGTGTTTCTTTGCTCCTCCCTCAGCCCCAGGAGCTGGCTGCTCCCAGGCACTCCACTTCCCAGGCAGGGCTCCCACCTCCTGGGCTGCTCTCTGGGCTCCCCCCCAGCCAACTTTTCCCAGGGGTGCTGAAGCACAGCTGGGGAGCCAGTCATGGGAAAGGGAGGAAGAAAAGAAACCTCTTTTCCTTAGGAAATGTGGTTGGTGGCCAGCTAGAAGCAGGAGTTGTGTTTCTGGATCACCTGTGCCCTGGATCACCTCTGCACTGTGTCACTGGCTGGAAACTGTTTTATTAAAGCCAAAAGGGTCTTTATGAACATCTTGTCCATTCCTGGGCAATGGCTGCTCCAGCAAGTCCATCCCAGTAACTCCTGCTCCTGTGTGGGAGTCAGAGTTTGTGTTCTGGGCTGTCACTGGTAACACATCACCCTCAGGTGGACACAGAACCCTGTCACAGACTGGTTTTGGTTGGGAGGAACGTCAAAGCCCACCCAGTGCCACCCCGGCCCTGGCAGGCACACCTCCCACTGTCCCAGGCTGCTCCCAGCCCCAGTGTCCAGCCTGGCCTTGGGCACTGCCAGGGATCCAGGGGCAGCCACAGCTGCTCTGGGCACCCTGTCAGGGCCTGCCCACCCTCCCAGGGAACAATTCCTGCCTAATACCCCATCCATCCCTGCCCTTTGGCAGTGGGAAGCCATTCCCTGTGTCCTGTCACTCCATGTCTAAAATGTCCTGTTACTAAATTGTCTCAGCCATTAATTATAGTACATATTATCTACAGTTTCTTTATTGAATTTTCTTCTGATATTTTTTTCTCTTTTAATTTTTGGAAATTAAAATCCAGTCCTTCCAGTCTTGTTTTGCTTTTCCTGGTGGGTCAGAGCCTCCCCAAGGATCAGGTATCTCCTCCTCGTACTGGGGAGAACCCATGTGCAGCCGACCCTCACCGATGAGTCTGTGTGTGTGGTGATCTCATGATGGATGTGAAATTCCATGCTGTCAGGCTGAGAAACACGGCAAAACTTGGCGAGGGGAGGATCTGGGTTGCTGTCCTGGTTTTCCTGGAGCGTTCCCTTCCAGGGTCACAGTAGGAATAAGATCACCCATCAGCTACAGCCCAGTGTACAGCACAGCCAGACTTCCATCCTCCTGGGCTGAAGAGCAACACACAGAGCTGGGAATATTCAGGTTTATTATTTGAAATATGCCCATGCGTTTGTACAATGTAATGATTTGAAAATACCATTAATTTCCAAATGTGCTGCCTCCTTGGAACACAGGGAAAATGAGAAACAAGGAAAAGAAGAAGATTTAACAAATGCAATTAATCTGGAATTGCTTGGCAGGGTAGAATCGCCATTGATGTATTTAACAAAGAACTAATTAAACCAAAATGCAGGCTGAAATAAAAGACGTTATGTAATGCAAATAGCGCTGATTAAAAACTGTAGCCTCGAGAACTGAGCCTGTGTAGATAAATCACGGACACGTGTACGTTGTGTAGAGATCAGGCTTCAACAGAATTCCAGTCCCAGGCGTGACCACGTTTTTCAGTGGAAAAACGTCCCTTGGAAGGCATTCATCCCCCAGTATCTGTGTGATGTGCACTCCAGCGAGGTTCTGTGTGCGGGCTGGATCCATGCCTGCCCTGGCAGGGAATGAGCCCACCCTGGGGAGGGAGCGGGGCACGGGCTCCTCGGGGCTCCGCTGCACATTCCCAGGGTCCTGCACAAGCCACCTGTGGTCTGATCGGGTGACTTTGGGGGTGAGGGTGTTTCTGCAAAGGGGAAAGAGCCTGAAGGGAAGCAGGAGAGCAGTAACTTGTCAGCAAGGCAGCTCCTCTGGGTTTTGGAGCTTCACACAGGGCACCCACAACGCGGCTTTTCAGTGCCCCACCTGGCACCGCTCACAGCCCGGTCTGAGGCTGGCTTCATCCTGCAGCACTGGGCTTGCCCCAGGCTGCCAGGATCAGAGGATCCATGTCCTGCTTCAGTCCCATCCTCAGCCATGACCAGCTTTCAGGGGGACAGAAGGACACCAAGGAGAAGGTTCAATCTGGCTGAGGCAGTGGGTTCACCCTGGAGCTTGCTGGTGCTTGGGATGCTCCACACACAGCTCTGGGGACACTGTGGGGGCTGCTCAGGGGGCTGATGGCCCATTCTTCCCCTTCCTCCCCCCATTCTTCCCTGCCTTTAGTTTTACTGGTTTCTGATTTTCCCCTCGCCCCTACAGAACAACCCTGTGGCTCAGCAGAACCTGCTCATGTCCCCTCAGCCCCGATCCCGCTCCCCTTGTGGCAGTGGCCAGCCAGGACACACCAGCCCTGCCCTCTCTGCCCTCAGCACTGGAACTGCTTCTTCTCACAGCTTGCTGTGAGTTTTAAGGTGAAATCTTAGGAAAACCCCAAATACCGTGAACAACTTGCTGTCTGTGTTCATTGTGTTCTGTCAGTGTTTGGGGTCAGGCATTCCCTGCTGAACTCACACTGCCAGTGTGGGTGGTGAGACTCAGCCCCTGTTCCAGGGTCAGGGAGGGTTATCTGGAACAGCTCTGGCAGAGAGGACATTGAGGAAATGTTGAATTTCAAAGACAGAGATAATGCAAACCTTCTGGGGGTGGTGCAACACAACAGGAATGGGCCGAGTTCAGCTCAGCTCAGCTCGTGCTTGGCTGTGTTCATAATTTCAGCCAAGAGGATCTCTGGATTTGATGTTTCAACTCACTGCACCCAGGCCACAGAATCAATATGAATGATCAGCAATTTTCCAGGGGTGGATAAATGTCATTGTGATGTGGAACTAATCCTTGTCCTTGCTCGTTGGGCTGACAGTGTTTGTTTTAGGCCTCAGAGGTCCCAGTGATGTGCTGCTCCACGGCGACTCGTCCAGGCGCTTCTGAGGAGGTGAAGCACACGGTGACACCGTCAGTAAATGGTTGTAGAGACCTGTCAAGGCAGGGCAAGGGCCTTGCAGTGTCACCTGGGCACACACAGTCTCAAAGGAGATGTTTGATTTGTCCCACAGACGGCTCTTGTGTCCCCAGGGCAGCCCCTGTGCCAGTCCCTGCCTGGGGACAGTCGGAGGAGCCACAGCCCCAAACCCCCAGGGCTGGGTGCTCTGGGCTTCCCCTTCCTCTGTATCCCAAGAGGGAGCTGAGCTGGCTTGGTCTTGTCCAAACCCAGGGATGGGGGAGAGCTCTGGGGAAGGGAGGGCAGGAGGGGACTGATCCTTTCAGCCAGGGTGGAGCACTGGGCTGTCCCAGGTCTCAGATCCCATGGGATGCTCCAGCCGTGCTCCTGGAGCAGCCTCCCCTGCAGCACCCCGGCGTCACTGAACACTCAGTAAGCAGCTTCAGGAGCCAGCTGATATTGAAGGAATGAGGGGATGTTTAACCTGAAACTGCAGTTCAACTACATCAGACTGCTTATTAAAAATGAATGGATTCATCCAATAAGGATCATATTCCTTGTGATGGGATGCAGTAGGAGAAACAAGTCTGCTGTCTTCTGCCCTGCTCTTTTTTCCATATGGTCATTCCTCTGTTTCTGTCTAGTGAAAATACACTTGTTTTGCTTTTCCACCCAAATTCTCTCCTTGTGGATTCCTCTTCAGACAGAAAATCTGAAGTCTGAAGACTTTTTATAAAGAAAGGAAGCAGCTTAGTGAGAGCAGCTCCTTGGTGATCCTTGGTCCCAGACCCCATGGAAATTCCCCTTCCCAGCTGCTTTAGATGCACCTGTACTCTTCAGGTCCACTTATCCTTTCTCTTTTGTCCACCTTTCGTCCTGATGGACATTCCGGTTTTGAGCCTCTGGGCTGGGGCTCATGTCCTGTATTGGCCCCGTGACAGAACAGGTTCAGGTGTTCTCAGCCTGTCACTGTCCTGTTTACAGGGCCATTCCAGCCACAGGCTGAGGAAACACTGCTCTGGAGTGACAGAAATACAAAAGATGGGCTTTGGCACAGCAACATCTTAGCTGCACTTTATTATCCCTGTCCCAGCTTAGTCTGCAAGAGCAAAGTGATGGGCAGATGCAGAAGATACCCAGTTCCAGTAGCATTTCCTCACAGAAATTTATGGCTCAGCTATCCATGTCCCAGCTTGATGGAACATCACTGTGAAATATCATTTTGTAGGTGTTCTGGCCAATCAGAGCAGTCCAAGGTTCAGTGTTCTGCTACTGAAGTGACAGTAAGAGAAACAAAATATTTTTTCAGAGTTGAAAACTGTTTAAATCTCAGATTTCTATGTTTTTGTATTACGAATTTCTCACAGATTAAACATTCCCAGTCCTACCCAGGCTGATTCCTGACTGTCACCAGTCTGCAATCATGATTCACACAGCACTTTGTCCTTGGCTTACTCACATCACTGAGGCTGGAAGATGTGTTACACGGTCTGCAGAACCTGCAGATGGAAATGAGCCAGGGGTGCCTTAAGCTGTGCCCTGTGCTCTGTCCCCAGTCAGCAGGGCACTGGCACAGCTGGTACCTGTATAACTCAGTGCTGGCACTGGCAGGCAGGCAGGCTCTGCTGTGGAATACCCATGGTGAACACTGGGAATCGTTGTGGAACAGAATCACAGAATCATTTGGGTTGGAAAAGCCCTGTGAGACCATCGAGAGTCCAGCTGTTCCCCCAGCACTGCCAAGGCCACCACTGACCCCTGTCCCCAGGTGTCACATCTACATGGCTGTTAAATCCCTCCAGGGATGGGGACTCCACCTCCTCTTGCTCCTTTCTTTTTTAACCTCTCTGTTTTGCTCCTTTCCCAGGGAGATGTTGTGCCCGAGTCTTTTGCCTGGGGACTCTTTTCAGAGGTATTGTCGGTGTCTGCTCCTATTAGAAATGGCGCAACAAATCCAAATTATCTGCAGCACTTCATCCACTCTGGGCTGGAGCAGGAGGCTGCTTTTGTTTTTTCCATTGCTTTTTGATTTTTTAATTTGTTTTGGTGAGATGAAATGTAGAAAGAAGAAAGTGATCCTAAAGGAATTATGACTCATGGAGATTAGATAAATAAGACAACTATAAAAGCCATGCTAAAAAGGAGTTTTGCATACAAGTCCTAAAAACTGTCTGGTGGTTTGTAATTCCATCATGTGAAGTCAAAGCTGTTTCTGAGACAAAGATTTGGGTAGTAAGTATGCGCTTGAATTTTAGTTAAGAAAATAATATGTCCTGGGGGTGCATACTCCTGCAATCATTTTGCATGCATGCCGTGTTCCTTCAGAGACGTGGAACTGCTGTTACGTGACAGCTGACTCCATAAACTCGGAAAATTAATAAGAAGATGTTCTTGGAGCATGAGCTTTATTGGGCAGGCCAGGCTGCTGGGCCGAGGGGTGCTGGAGGAGCCAGGGGCAGAGCAGCGCCCGGATCTGATGGGAGCACCGAACGAGCACCCCGTGTGCACAGCCAGCACCCACCAAGCGTGTGGCACAGCAAAACTGGCACTGGGATAAAAGGGAGAATCATGGATCCGCAGGGAAATCACACACACAATTTGCTCACCAGTTTTGTTGCTGAGCTTTTGTCCGAAAAAAAATTTCTGAGCTCTGCTTAGCAAATGCTTTTGTTATTCCAGTAATGGTTTTTGTGGGAATTGAACAAAAACCAAGCGACAGGAGTTAAATGGCAACTTGAGAGCTGGTGGTTATTGCCTCAAAAGGGAAAGGGGTCTCGGGTGACCCTTTTCCTTTGGAAAACTCTGCTGTTGGCTACATTTGATCCATGGCTGAATAAAACATGATTTGGATTAACTGAAGCACAAACCTGCCCCCAGGACCCCTGGTCTGTGGGACCTGCTGGAGGGTCCTGCCAGGGCTGGGCACTGCCCTGGTCCAGGAGGAGGCAGAGCAACACCGTGCTGCAGGCCACGGGACCCTCCCCTGGTGCATCGGAACCCTGAGAGCAGGGCCATGTCCCAGTGTCCCTGTGGGGACCTCGAGCAGGGGGACAGGAGTGGGGGGAGCCTGTGAGGGCACTCAGCCCCAGCACTGCTCTGGACACAGGGGACACCCTCTGTCCCATCCTGGCTCAGCACTGGAGCTTGGGTGGCACCAGATGGGGAGCAAAGCTGTGAACTGGGCTGGCACCAGAGCCCTGGGCTGTGCTCCCCCAGTGCCACTGGGGCGTGAGTGACCAGCTGGGCAGAGCTGGGCACGAGCCCTTGGAGCAGCGCTGCAGAGACACGCCCAGCTGCAGGTTGTTTCTGTGGCTGTTCTCCTGGAGTGCTTGGCTGTTGGACACGAGGATCTGCTGCAGCAGGAAAATCAATATGATTTCCATGCCCTCGGCTCCAGCCCCTCCGGAGGGGCCGAGCCCCATCGCTCACAGGCAGTGCTGCATTGCAGGCAGAGGGAACGTCCTGGCTGCAGGGGAAATCCTGCTCTGGAGAGAAGGGGGCTGATAAAAACCAGCCCAGATCATCACGGAAGTGATTTCCAAAGGTGGGAGCTGCTGACCTGAGTCTGCAATTACCAGGAGGGCAAAGGGTTAAAGATTAGTGGCCGTTTAAGAGGTTCCTCTCCCTAAGCAGCTTCCCAGCCCTGTGCTGCAGCTGAGGGCTGTGGGCAAGGGAAGCAGCTTGTGCCTGGGATAGGTGACCTCTCCTCCTGAGCTTGATTTGGGTGCACCAAAACCTGCGTGGTCTCAGGGGCCGAAATTCCCAGGGGAGCTGCACTCCTGATGTGGACTGGGGGAGCTGGGGAAGCTCCTGTTGGGCAGGTGCCCCTGGGGAGAGGAGAGGGTGGGGGAGTTCTGGCTCCACATTAGCTTGTGTTGAGTTTCCAACTGAACAGGAAATATTTCTTCTCTCTTCTTTTCTCCAAAGTGTGACGTACCTTAGGCTCTGGAGAACACTCACCAGCTCACAGAGCAGCAGAGGGACACTGCAGTCATTTCCCCAGGTTTGCCCCCATGCTTTTACACCTTTCCCTTTCTCCACTGCTCTCCATTGCTCTGCAGCTCCAGGTTATGTCTAGAATATAGAGCAGGCCAGATGTGTCTGCTTTGTTCTCTTTGTTACCCTGCAGCTGGCAGGGAGCAGGAGCCCTTGGCCCCGAAGTGATGGACAAAACAGGCACTGATTCAGTGCCCACTTGGTGTGGAGAGTAGAACCCGGCAAGCCCCGTTTCCTGGAGCACTTGACTCCTCTTAAGGTGATTTTCTGAGTCTCTGTTAAATTCTGACTCTGAATATCAAACAGAAGAATCTGTGGTGGGCTTAGCTAAACAGGTTACCCGCTCTTTGCTCTGTGTAGTCACTGCAGTGCACACCACAGACACTTCAGGGACGTGAGATGTGTCTCAGGCCTGTCTGGGCCTCTCTGCATGCCTAGGGCTGACTAATTAAAATATAGATTTACATATGTTAAACTATTCACTGTTTCAAATACAAATACATTTAGCCATAAAATTATAGTGGCCACTAAAGGTCTTGATGGATTTGGGGATGTTCTGTCCAGATTTCTAACACTTCTCACTGTACCAAAATCCACTCTGCTTCCATCCCAGGGGTCAGTAGTGCCTTTGCCACCCAAGAAATTCTCAGCCCTTTGGAGAAAAGGAAAATGCAGGAAAATCCCTGCATGGAGTGGTGATTGGAATACAGTCAGTCATCCTGCAATCTGCTTTCCATGAGAGCCAGGACAGAGAGGATGGGGTGGAATGGGACAGGACAGAGCCTGGAGAGAGGAGGGAGCAACCTGGCACCACCTGTACCCCTCCCTGAGTGCTGGGTGCCCCCTGTGTTCCCGGTGGGCAGCCACAGAACCACCATTTTTTAACTGAATCTCATTTTTCCCCACTAGCAGCACCTTTTAATTGTATTGTGGATTAATTTGGCTGATTTTATAGCTGACACTATGCCATGGAACAGCTAGGCAGCCACAGAGTCTCTTCTAGGATCATGGAACCATGGAGTCCCAGGTGGGAAGGGATCTCAAGGATCGTCTGGGCCAACCTGTCTTGGCCACGGCACAGTCTGGACAGGAGGCCCCAGCACCCTGCCCCAGCTGCATCTGGAAAGGGCCCAGACCCAAAAGTGTTTTCCAGACTATTGATGCAGAGGTTTGGGATGGCCTGCACCAGCTGATGAATTTCTGTGATGGATTTCCATAGTGAACTTCTGGATCTCCTCTCAGAGCCCGTGGCTGTGAACCCAGGCAAAGTGATCAGCGTTCCTTCCCCGTGGGGTGCAAACCCCACCCTGACCCCAAATGGCTCCTGTTGGTGACATTCCCAGGGTGACAGCACCTGCTTGGCAGCTGCATTTGTCACCTGTGAGGGTGTGCTGTTTGGCTGGTCACCCACCAGCTGTGCCACCGGGCTGCCAGTGCTGGCAGTGAGAGGCTGCCCTGACTTGGGGGGCGGCTCTGGGCTCCTGCAGGGCTCAGCCTGATCAGGATGCAGCTCGTGGCACGGCCTCTCTCCGTGAGGGAGGCTCATCTCCAGCCAGCCATCCCTCAGGGGCTGCAGGAGACAAAGATCAGGCCAGGAGAAGTGGTTTGCAAGCCACATGTGCCCCCAGGTCAGCCGCCAGACCACTAGGAAATATTTATCCATCATCTGTATCGCAGAAAGGGGATGCTGCTGCCATGAAAATTTGTAAACTGTCATTTACAGCAGCCTCCTACCTTCCCTGCAGTGATGGGTATCACCATGAAGAGGAAGAATTTATCAGATTCACATTTCTAACTCACCATTACTCATCTTCCTTTCTAATTCCAAACCCCATGTCCTGATTTGAAAAATGGAAAAGTCAACAGGGCTGCAGTGTCCACCCGCTGCTGCTCCTTTCCTTTAGCACCTCTCATGCAGAAACACGGATTTTCAGCTGAATTACAGCTCATCAGGTGTGGGTGTGCAACAACTTCATTTATTTATCTCAATTTATCAGAAGCCAGCAGTACATAACACGGGAATAACAGGCCATCCACCAACGCCCGTGTTTGCCGTAGTGGCTCAGCGGCTGCTGCAGAACTCTGAGCTGTTCCTGGGGTCTCAGGATGGCCTGAGCAGGAAGGGACCCACCAGGACCCTAAAACAGAATCACCGAGTCATTTATTTTGGAAAAGCCCCGGAAGACCACCAACCATTCCCCGGCCCTGTCAAGGCCACTGCTGCCCCCTGATCCCAGATGCCTCCCACGTGGCTTTTAAACCCCTCCAGGGATGGGGACCCCACCCCTGCCCTGGGCAGCTGTGCCAGGCCTGGACAGCCCTGTCCATGCAGACATTTTCCTCATATCCCATACAAACCTCCTCTGGCACAACTTGCAGCCAGGACAGGCAGAACATAACATTTTTAGCATAAATACTGAGCTGAGGAACCTCACTCTGTGTATTTTGTTGAGTGTGATTTCCCCCCGCTTGGTTGCTCCTTTTCTATGCAGTGACACATCCCATGATTTCCCCTGGAGCAGTGCTCTGGCCAGAGCCTGTCCTGGATCTTCTGGGAGAGCTCGGGGTGGGTTCATCATGGTCTGCTTGGAAACCAGAGGGGTTTGTGCTTTCTGTTGGTAAATGCACATTATTGCTGGGCTGGGACAGGGGCTGAGCTCTGGAAAGCAGAAGCTCAGGTGTGAGCGCTCTCTTTCCTAAGGTCAAAATCTGCTGCCTGTAGATGTATGTTTAAACCCACATCTCCTTGGTTTTATTGCTCCTTCTTCCTCACTCAGCCTTTCTGGCACCAGTGATGAAAAATATCCTGGAACAGAACTCTTAAATACTTATATATATATATATATATATATCGAGATCTGTATATTTTCTTCTAAACACATAAGGAGAACTGAACAATGCAATAATCCTGCCACAGAAATATATTTTTAAATGTACCAATTTTTTGTCCATACAAATATTTGCCTGCTACCTAATCATGCATTACTCCCTTGAAGATGCAGAACTACTCATCATTTACATATCATCCTTTCCATTTTCTATTAATACCTCTCTGCAAAGGAAATGTATTTTCAGAGAAATGGAGCAACCTGTGAAAGCTTTAACATCTGCCCCAGCAAAGTTCCCATCACACCCAGCATCTGTTTCACCAGTGTAAGGACACAATGAAATCTGCAGGGTATTGTCCTATTTGAATTTTAATATCTTTTCATTTCTTGTTTCTCCCTTGTTTGCTTGTTTTTGAAAGAGTCGGCGGCACACAAACATGGGGCTGTAAATGAGAAAGTGAAAGATTTGTCAATACTTGCACTCTCAGGGGACTGAGGTTCTTTAATTTTAATTACACTTAAGCCAGGCTCCCCACACACCCTGTGCTGGATGTTTTTCTCTTCCTAATATTATATAGGGAAAAATGCAGCAGCATCTGGTGCCTTCCTGACAGGTTCAATTGATTGTAGCGGGAATGAGAAGCAGAGCTGGTCTGGAACAAGCATTCATTGATTGCTGGATGGCATTGACTGCATGGGGAATTTGAAACAACAGCAGGTTCAGGAGCCAGAGCCAAAAAAGTAAAAAGAAGCTGATGTTGGAGTTTCCAAAGGGTTTTGTCCCAGCTCTGCATTTTACCATCTTTCAGTGCAGCAGCCACAGGGATGGGATTTTCATTGTTCCTTTTATTTTGTTTTAAATTACGTTTTAAATTTTAACCAAAATTAAAACCAGTTTTGGCTAATTTACCAACAAAATTGATATGTGATAAAAGGGCTCTTTTTTTTTTTTTTNTCAGCCTTTCTGGCACCAGTGATGAAAAATATCCTGGAACAGAACTCTTAAATACTTATATATATATATANCCTGTGCTGGATGTTTTTCTCTTCCTAATATTATATAGGGAAAAATGCAGCAGCATCTGGTGCCTTCCTGACAGGTTCAATTGATTGTAGCGGGAATGAGAAGCAGAGCTGGTCTGGAACAAGCATTCATTGATTGCTGGATGGCATTGACTGCATGGGGAATTTGAAACAACAGCAGGTTCAGGAGCCAGAGCCAAAAAAGTAAAAAGAAGCTGATGTTGGAGTTTCCAAAGGGTTTTGTCCCAGCTCTGCATTTTACCATCTTTCAGTGCAGCAGCCACAGGGATGGGATTTTCATTGTTCCTTTTATTTTGTTTTAAATTACGTTTTAAATTTTAACCAAAATTAAAACCAGTTTTGGCTAATTTACCAACAAAATTGATATGTGATAAAAGGGCTCTTTTTTTTTTTTTTCCTCAGAAATACTGCACTTCTGACCAAGGTGATTAAATAAAGGACATTATCTTCCCTGCTATCTCTGCTGGCTAAATCCTCAGAGCATCTGAATGAACCAAGAAGCTTAAAATCTATTGTGTGATTTTATCACTAAGTACCTATTGTGTATCAAGTATCAATATATACTCCAGTGTATCAAGGATCTGTGCTGTGATTTTATCACAGCGCGGATCGGGATGTGTCAGGTGCTCCCTTTTGTCCCCAAAATTTAACAGAAATGAAGGGAATCATCCATGTTCTCTACTCACGTGTACCTGAGCAATGGCTGTGCTGTGTGCCCACATTTGTGGGGGGTGTGCAGCTAAAGGGAACCCTGACATCGCTGCAGCCTCCCCTCGTAGGAGGGGCTCAAAGGCACTGCCCCCCAGTTCCCCTGATCGCCCATTCCCCCTGCCCTGGGCAACAGCACTGACAGCCTTTTAAATGCTCCCACTACTCTGGTCAGTTCCAAAAGGTGGTCTGGGGGATCCTCATGGCATTTTTTACCAGTGAAGAACAAGGGCCTGGAGGGACAGGAGCCAGCGAATGGCTTCCCAGTGCCAGAGGGCAGGGCTGGATGGGATCTGGGGAATTGGGAATTGCTGTCTGGGAGGGGGGGGAGGGGCTGGTCTGGAATTGCCAGAGCAGCTGTGGCTGCCCCTGGATCCCTGGCAGAGCCCAAGGCCAGGCTGGACACTGGGGCTGGGAGCAGCCTGGGACAGTGGGAGGTGTCCCTGCCCATGGAATGGGGTGGCACTGGATGAGCCCTGATGTCCGTTCTGTTCCAAACCAGTCTGTGATTCTGGGATTCTAAAGGAAGGATTGGCTCAGACCTGGGACTGTCCTGGGCTCTGGTCAGGGCAGTGACACTGCACAGCTCTTTAATCCTGAACATCTGTATGGAGCTGGGACTCTGCCTCCATGGAAGTGTCGAACACCTCCTTGAGCTGGTTTGTGGATTCGGGATGATGCGGGAGGAGGCTGGCTGGATTAAGATCTTTGATTTCAGCTGTAACTAGCAGCGATAGCAGCTCGAATAGATGTTGTGTGCATTTTTATTATATCATTTTCTGAAGTACCACTATTAAAAATACGACATCCATTGTACATTCCGGCAGAAGATGTGTGTGCTATTGATTTCTTTGTGCTTACCTTAGAACTGTTTATTCTGTGTTATCTTTTCAATGAAAATGAAGATAGAGAGAATCCAGTGTGATTCTTTAGTGCAGTGAAAAATACCCCTCATCCTTTGAACCATCACAGACTGACATCCCACATCCCAACGTTCCTATCTTGCATTCTGGTCTGAAATGTATTAGTGTAGGATAATAATGGCTTATTTTTTCACAGGACACACATAAAAGGAAATGTATAAGCAACTTTCACTTCATTATTGCTCTGCCATTTCAGCTGCGAATGGTCCACCAGAAGGAAAACAAACATTTAAGAAACAAACATTTTAATTTCTGTGCTGCTTTCTTTTCCAGTTTTATGCTCCTTCCACTCATTAAAAACACCACTTCTCGTTTTTTAACGAGAAAGACACACTAATATTTTATGTTTGTCTCTGCACTGAGCAAAGCATTGGCTGGCATTGCATTGAGGGGCAAGGGATCTCTGCAATGCCCTCCCCGTGCTGCGCTGACACGGCCCCGGTGTACCCCGGTACCGACACGGCCTCTGGTGATGTCTGTGGGGTTGTCTTTGGGGGTGCCTTTGGTGATCCCTTTGGGGGTGCCTTTGGTGATCCCTTTGGGGGTGCCTTTGGCGATCCCTTTGGGGGTGCCCTTGGTGATCCCTTTGGGGGTGCCTTTGGCGATCCCTTTGGGGGTGCCCTTGGTGATCCCTTTGAGGATGCCTTTGGTGATCCCTTTGGGGTGCCTGTGGTGATCCCTTTGGGGATGCTCTTCTGCAGTTGGCTCGGGTGGGAGTGACCCCACCGCTGCTCGCAGCTGAGCAGGTTGGACTGGAGCAGCCAAGGGACCCCAAATCCTGCATGTCTCACACACAGAGGGACAGGGATGTGTCCTGTCACAGGCTCCAAGTCCTGAAGCGGTGACATCAGGGTCTTCCATCGCACTGGGGCTTGTCATGGCCTTGTTAGTCAGGGTCTGGGCACATCCAGGTGCCAGTGCTCGGCATGGATAACCATCCTTCCAACTTCCTGATTAGACACTGCCCTCTCCCCACAGTTAGGTTAAATAAATTTGTCGGCTTAGAAAAGAGCCTTTTCCCTGTCTGTTCTTACGTAAATATCGAACCGCTGGCACTCTGGCTGCAGGAATATTCAGTGCCTCTGTCACAAGAGGCTCCTTAGTTCTGTCCCTCCCCAGGCTGCCTGGCCCCCCGGGGCGGCGGGGGCCACTCTCTGCCCCGGGGCTCGGGGGTCGGCAGGGCAGGAGAGCTCCAGCCTGGAAACCCTCCACCTGGGACACACAGCCCTCTTCTGAGGGGAGGGTGCCAACCCTTGGGCTGGGTGTGTGGAAAATTCTGTCCAAGGAAGAGAGCTGGGAATCTTTCTCGTGGTTTAATGACTGAAATTTTTTGGCTCTTTTTTTAGTAAGACATTTGCATGCATGAGTCCCCCAGTCCCACCTGTATTCCTTCACAGCCACTCACCGTGGTCAATTCCTGACAATTATGGTTATTTCCTGTCCTTGTTCCTCTTTCCAGTTCCTAAATTCCACCTGAGGAGCTAATATTCAATTATCTGGTGGCAGGTTCTCAAACAGCTTTTGTATCCATGACTTGGCAGTGCTGGGTTTCTGGTTGGAGTCCCTGATCTGAGAGGGCTTTTCCAGGTGCAGTGATCCTGTGACTCTGAGATTCTGTTCCTGGCTGAGGGGCAGAGCGGGATGGGCGCAGGAGCTGGGTCCGGATCCCTGCAAGGTCTGGGATTTGGCTGCAGGGAGCACTGATGAACACAGGAGAGGAGGTGGGTGAGGTCGCTCTGCCAAGATGTGAGGCTGTGAGGAGGCAGATCCTGCCAGGTGGGACGATGGTTATTATGGTGCCAAGGTCCTCCCTTGCACAGCTGGCTCAGGTGTAAAACTGCCCCGTGCTGGTGGACGGGTCAGGACATTCACAGGTAGGGCTGAAGGCTTCCATCCCTTCTGATGGGGCACAGCTGGCTCAGCTGCACTGACGTGAGGGGCAGCTGCTGTGGCTGGGAAGGTGGCAGAATGTAGAGGAGGTGTGGCAACCCTTTAGCATCATTCCAGCCTTTGGGTTTGGAAAATGTTTTAACATTTTTGTTAATTTTATGGGGTTTTTTTTTTTGCAAATTCTTTTGCCCTCATCCCTGGGAGTATTCCAGCCTTGGTTGGATGGGGCTTGGAGCAGGCTGGGACAGTGGGAGGTGTCCCTGCCCATGGCAGGGGGTGGGACTGGATGAGCTCCAGGGTCCCTTCCAACCCAAACCAGTCTGTGATTCTAAAATTCTATTATTAAAAGCCCTGGCTGTTGCACATCTGGCTTGGAATGGCCTGACACAGAACTTTCAAAATATGATAGAAAATATTAGATTTTAAGACGTTACATTTTAAATGTGGTCCCTGCCAGAGGTGACAGTAGAAGGGATCCTGGGTGAGAGCCCAGCCCTGGGCCTGGGACATTTCTGGAGCCAGACATCAATGACTCTTTTAACTTCCAGACTTGGCTCTTCCGTTCCCACATTCACTTTTTTAGTGTTTTGCCATTGTGAGTAGCAGTTGAGCAAGCATGAAGAACTTCTTGGTGAGGTACTGTAGGAAATTATTGATTTTCTTTGCAAAGGAGTTGAGCTTATTTTAGTGAGCTACTGGGTCATTTGGAAAATAAAGTTCTGGGCAAATGACTCGTCAGAAGGACTGATGAGGATTGTGAAGCTGTAAAACACAGCAGCTCCTGTTCACAGGCAGCTGAAGGTGAGAAAAATTTCTTGTATGCGTCACAGTTATTAAAATATCAAGTATCCTTCCCTGCCAATTATGTAACCCCTGTGCCACAAGGGCAAATTATTTTAATTATAGGATTGTTGCATGTTCGGAGAATTTCTTTTGAAAATAAAATAAGCTGAAATTCAGGCATTACAGAGGGAAAGAAAAAGGTTAATTGCTCTGAGCTAGAGACTTGTGCTGAGGGAGGTGGGATGCTTAGAGAAAATTCAGCAGGTCTGGCAGGAAACCCTGAACTCCAGTTAAATACAGGTTAGGTTGATTCAGTGCTGGCTTCTTACAGTTATATTATATTATTGAAAGAATAGGGTCATTAGTGGCTGTAGTGCAAACGATGGGAGCAGAGGAAGGGAAAAGAACATTTTTGCAGCTGGAACAGAGATGAGAAATGTCACCTGTACCTGAGGGCAGGCGGTGCCAAGGTCGTGGTGCCCCAGCCCCAACGCTGATCAGGGTACCCAGCCTGGGTCTGGGTTTAATTTCATATTCTGGGGCTTTGGAGCTGCTTCTGCAGCCCGTGGGTGCAGGCATGTTCTGCTCTGACACTCCCAGGCTGATTTGGTGAGAGCTGGGAGAAGCACTCCTGCCTAGGCTGGCGCTGAGGGAACGATCCTGCTGCAGGAGAGAGGGATGGAGAAGGAAGGGAGCAGCCAGGAGAAGCATGCCTTGGTTTGCTGCTCTCTCCGGGGGCTGAGAGTGACCCTGGCCAGCTGAGGGTTGGGTGGCGTCACTGCAAATATTCCCTGGCTTTGGAACATGGTCTCCAAAGGACTTTTGGGCACAGGATGAGCAGAGAGGATTCGGAGAATCAAAAGCAACTTGAAGAGGGCAAACCCATGAGGCTCTCACAGACTCAATCAAATGTATGGGCTCACCCCAATAATAAATGTGGCTGTCACAGGCACTGGGTCTGGCACAAGGGCTGCAGAGTCCAGAAGCTGCTCACTGTCCCCTTTCATGTGATGAAATATCCTTGTCAGACAATGGATCCTTTATAATCTGTCTCCTTTGCTACACAGGGGAACAAGAACTGCATGGAAATGTTATCCAGATAAGCTGAATGAAACTAAAGGGGGTTTGCAGATACATTGAAATCTTTCTCCTTCAGACGATGAATCAGAGTTTAACCAGAAGAGAGGATTAAGCTAATATCTTTTGGACCAGTAATGTGTTTCAAAGGGCACACAAGCCACCCAGGTCTCCAGTGACTCTTTGTCTTACTTTTATTAAATACTTCATCACTCTAGAAAACACCTCAGAGCTTGTTACAGCTGAAGGCAGCTTTAAAATATGATAATGTAATGCACCACAATGACATATCCATTTTACATCTCTCCATTCAGGCTGCAGAACAAGGACGCTCATAACTGATGTGTTTAGGTGTCTGGGAACTGCTCCTCATTCCCAATCCCATTTGGCTGCTCCCTTGACGAGACCCTTCAGAAAGAACTTTTACAAGGCACTCATTATTCTAGGAATGTTTCTTTCCTTTCCGGGTAAATAATTTGCAAATATTGCCCAATTTTTGTTGGAGCTTTATGTTCTATGCACGAGAAAATGCTGGGCTGTAGTCTGATCACAGAAGGGCTTGGGTGGGAGGAGACCTTAAAACTCATCTCATTCCCCCCCCTTCCATGGGCAGGGACGCCTTCCAGCAGACCAGGCTGCTCCGAGCTCTGTCCAGCCTTGCCCGGAGCGGTTCCAGTCCCGTTTCGGGGCAGGGGCTGAGCCAGGCAAGCCCCGAACTGCAGGAGGTGGACAAGGCAAGGTCCCTGTGCTCAGCCGGGCTGTTCTTGCTCGGGGCGGGGCTGCTGGGGCTGCTCGGGGCAGGGACCGGGGCACGGCGCATCCCCGCACCGAGCCCTCCAAGGCTGCTCAGCGCCCGGCCCCGGAGCGCAGCCAGCACCTCGCTCCTGCAGCACCGGGCCGGGCAGGGCTGTGCCCCTCTGGGAGCGCTCCTGCTGATGGCCCTTCCTCCCACAGCCCTGACAAACACTGGGGAACTCCCACACACAAACTAAAAAGCACGGCACGGGAAAGCAGAGCAGCTGACATGACGGCTCTCCAGGGACAGACTTGTGGAGTTCTGGTGGGATTCACACCTGAATTCATAGACATCTGTACTCAGATATACACACACACATACACAAACACATATATTCCTGCAATTCTGCAATAATTCCATGGTTCCCAGGGAACTAGGAAATAGTTCTGCTCGGTGAAAACATTTTATTGCAATGCAGAGCTTTGGATTATTTAAGCAAAGCCAGAAACCTTGCTCCACAAGCAGTTTAAACTCCTAAATCTTGATACACCCACTGGAGCTGGCTTTGGTTCCAAAGAGCTGAGGTTTGGAAAGCTTCTATTTTCAGACACAAGTAGGATTTTTTGTGATAAGCTCTCACCCTTCTTTGGAAAGTAGAATCCCCACTCAGTGGAGCAGAGCCATCCCAGCCCCTCTCCCTGTCCCTTCGCTGGGGTCTGGCTGTGGGAGAGGCTGCTCTGGGCAGTGCCACAGCATTGTCCTCTCCTGGAATATTTTGGGTACCAGACCCTCTCTTTTTCCTACACCAAAACATGCTTTGTCACCCACTGGCCATTTTGCTCCCAGCATGGATACGTCCTCATAACTGAGCAGGAGAAATCTTGTAGTGGAGGAAATACATCCTGATGAGGAGAATAAAACAAAAAGCTGTGATCTGTGTCACGATTCGGGTGGCTAAGTGCAGCCTCAGCCAAGGCTGAACCTTTCCAACACACAGCAGACCCTCAGAAGGAAACCTTTGTTGTAAACTCACCTTCCTGAGGGCACAGCCTGGGTGCCCAGCACGTGCTCCCCTCTTTGCTGTGAGCTCTCTTTTATCTCAGCCCCATTCCAGGGGAGTCAGACAAAGGCAGGAGCTGAGCTGGAGGAGCTGGGAGAAGGCTGGTGTTCCATGTTCTGTATTATCAGAGCGATCGCCATGGAAACGGGAGGATGGGACTGACCTTGTTAGTTTGCCACTGATCCTGCCAGGGCTCAGCCTTCCAGCTCACGTTAAGCTCCTCTGGGACTGGAGATGCACATCTGAAGTTAATAAATTGTAGGGGTAAAAGCCACAGAATTTTGGAAATGTGAAATGTAGGATCTGTTAATCTGCACTTCAGATGTGCTGGCTGGGAAGGGAACAGCTATTTTTGTGCAAATGGTGCACGGAGATATAAAAGAGGTTTGCCATTAAGTTCAGTGTTAATTATACAATTCCCTGGGCTTTCCAGTGCCTTTCTGCACAGGTCTCCAATTGGGGAGATGCTAATTCCTGTTTCCTAGGCCCCTCTGTCACCCTGTGCCCTGGGCAGTGTCTGTGGCAGGGCTGGCATCTGGGGTTTGGGCAGTGACAGGGCTCAGAGCCCTGCCCAGCTCTGCCATCGACTCTCCCACCTCACAGCAGCTTTTGTTACAGGGATGAGCCAAGCATCGCCCTGAGGGAGAAACTGGGAGTGTCCTCACAGAGATGCTCAAGTGTTGTTTAGACACATTTTAGTTCTACCCAAGTGCTGAGGCCCGGGGCTCATCCCATTCCCTGCAGAAGCAGCAGCTGTCCTTGGGCCAGGACACCAAGGGGAAGGGAGCACAGGGAGGTCTCTGCTGCAGTTAGGGGTGAGGAGCAGTTTGGAAATGCTCAGTCTCCTGGAGTACTTATAAAAATACATGCCCTGGTCCCACGCTGCCTGTTCTGTGGCAGGCTGGCACCAGCAGCCCCAGGCCAACATCTCCCAGTGCTCTCTGTGCAGGGACCTGCTCCTGACACTCAGTTCTGTGCAGGGAAAGCATCCAAGACAACAAGAGCAGACTAAAAGGATTCCTAAAGGGAGCCTGCAGTGGCTAGAGAGGGACTGGGGACAAGGGCTGGAGGGACAGGAGCCAGGGAATGGCTTCCCAGTGCCAGAGGGCAGGGCTGGATGGGATCTTGGGAACTGGGAATTGCTGTCTGGGAGGGTGGGGAGGGACTGGTCTGGAATTGCCAGAGCAGCTGTGGCTGCCCCTGGATCCCTGGCAGTGGCCAAGGCCAGGCTGGACATTGGGGCTGGGAGCAGCCTGGGACAGTGGGAGGTGTCCCTGCCGGGGCAGGGGTGGGGCTGGGTGGTCCTGAAGGTTCCTTGCAACCCAAACCATTCTGTGATTTTGGGAGTCAATGATTACATCAGTCTATGACTCTGTGATTCTGTGATATTGAGCAAAGTTTTAATTACATAAAACAACTGTCAGGTCTCAGGAATAATTGATGCACTGAAGTGAGGCAGCACTGGAATGTGGGCAGGGCAGCAGTGGGAGGATCTGGCTGCTCACAGCACATCCACACCTCTGTTCCAGACCCCCGGGCTCTGCTTGCAGAGGGTCCCTGCAGGGACCCAGAGCTCAGGGCAGGGATTCCCCTCCAGGAACCTGGGTGTTGGTGCCATGGGATCCCGAGTCTGCTTTCATCAGTTACAGTAGCAGTAGAATTCTAAATTCCCTTGAAGACCTGTCTGTGGGCTGGCCACTGCTATCTGAATAAATCACTTTATTAAATCACCAAGGTCTCCACACCTTGGCTCCAGAGCCTCAGCCTGTTTTTTGAGATCCATGCTCATGACTGGAAGTGCAAGAAAATATTCACATGGACATACTTTGTTTCCTGCTTTTTGGCCTGTGTTTACAAGTGCCCTATGCAGCCTTGCACCCAGCTGTTTGATATTATGAAGATGTTACTTTCATATTTACATTTAATTTCACCTCCAATTTTCTTGCAGCTTTTATATCTCTTTGCATTATTTGGGCTAATTTGCAGGGGTTTTCAAAGAGGAGAAACCTTTTAGCATCCCTTTCATACAATCCAATCACAAGTATTTTGGGTTGGAAGGGAACTTAAAGCTCATCTTGTTCCATCCCTGCCAAGGGCAGGCACTGTCCACTAGACCGGGTTGCTCCAAGCCTTTTCCACCTGGTCTTTTCTGCCATACCTTAATTTTCATAATAGTTTTTCCTCACAGCCCACAGAGAAAACACTCAGAACAGGCTGAAATAATTGCAGCTGGTACTTGAGAGGTTAATGCAGAGAGCCTCAGAGGGCCAGCACAGTGTGTCCTCAGCTGAGCTCTAATCCAGGGCTGTGGACACGGTGCAGAGAGCTCACCTGCCCCCAGCACTGGGAGCTCTGGGCTCTGTGCAGGTGCCTTTGATTCCCTTCGGTTAAAAAAGTCTGCTTGAAACTCCGATTTTCTTGGGCACGGAGCTCTCGTGGGACCTCTGGCACCGCTCTCTTCCTCCAGGGCAGCAGCAGCCTGAGAGGAGCTCTGCTGCTGTCGGAGGAGGTGACCCGGCACGTCCTGGGAAGTGACCCGGCACATTGCTGGGAAGTGACCCGGCACATTCCCGGCACATTCCCGGCCCTTTCCCGGCCCTTTCCCGGGTGGCTGTGCCGCCTGCAGCCGCCGCCGGGGGCACCGGGGGAGCCTGGCGCTGTCACGCGAAGTCCCGGCACTGGAAGGACGTGGCAGGGGAATAAACATCATCTCTCCCGGCTGTGGGAGGTCCTCAGGCACACAGATATATTTTATAAAATAGCATTTTGTCTTCTTTTTGCTGAAGCTCGAAGGTGGGCCTGGTTCATGCATTTAATTTTCTCTGTAAAATAACACAGGCCAAAAATAGGAATTTGGCAAGGCATTAGAGAATCTGGTCAAACTTTACTAAGCAGTGAAACATTGTCCAGGAGGCAGAGCAGTTTATTTCAATTTTTTTTAAAATCGATATTTAATTTTGAAACAATTGCATTTTAAATTTTTAAAGATGAAATACTGAAGAGCTTTACCAAGACAAGAGAGAGCCCACTAAACTGGCTTTTCTTCACTGATACAAGCAAGCTCAGGTAGACTCTTTCTGGGTTTATTATTATGGCTTTAATGATTGTCAAGAAGATAAAAAGTAATTAAACAAAAAAGTCATTTATTTTCCTAATCTTGGTGGAACTTTCTGAAACAGGAGTTATAACCCCAAACTTCAGGAAGGCAGTAAAAATGTAGCATTTTCCATAGAATGTTATAGAAACTCAGAGTCACCTTGGGTTGGAAAAAAACAAGTTTTAGAATGAAACCCAAAGCAGTTCCTGCACAAAGCCTTGGTGTTTTGGTTTAAGGCTGGAAGAAGGAGACCTGGCAGCTGGGCATTACTGGGAGGCTGTTCATGGACACGGAGATATGTGGGAGAGAGAAAGCTGAGACAAAACAGGGAAGATTTTCCTACTGATCGTGTTTGCACAGTAGAGGTGGGGAATAAAGGCAAATCTGTTCATCTGTCCACAATGGCCAGACCCTCTGTGGGGAGAAGGAATAATCATGTTTGGAACAGTCAGTGCAGGAGAGTAAATGCAGAATGCCAGAGAGCCCATGCTGGATGAAGCCCACGCTGTATGGAGCCTGTGCAGGATGGAGGAGGCTGTGCTGGATGGAGGAGGCTGTGCTGGATGGAGGAGGCTGTGCTGGATGGAGCCTGTGCTGGATGGAGGAGGCTGTGCTGGATGGAGGAG
>VXAC01000982.1:319556-339643 GCA_013399225.1 Rhipidura dahli
CAGGGTGGCACAGCAGCAGGGTGGCATGGTGACAGGGTGGCACAGTGGTAAGATGGCACAATGACAGGGTGGCACAGTGACAGGGTGGCACAGCAGCAGGGTGGCAGCAGGGTGGCACAGCCCGTGTCTGTGGTGACACCAACGGTGGCTGCGGGAGCACGGGCAGGTGGCATCGGGCGGCTCCTCAGCAGTGAAGCTTCGTGCTGCAGGGCTTGGCCAGGATTTACTGCGGTGCTGCTCTTGGCTTTGAGGTTACCCCAGAGGCCTTCAGGACCAAGGAACTCAACACAAACAGCCCATGCACTAGGGACGGTGTCATGCCCACCCTGATGTCCCCACAGGGGAGGGTGCCATGCCCACCCTGATGTCCCCATAGGGGAGGGTGCCATTCCAGCCCTGATGTCCCCACAGGGGAGGGTGCCATGCCCACCCTGATGTCCCCAGCTGACGCAGCTGCCGGCTTCTCCAGCCTGGCAGCACAGACACTGACACTGATCCCTGGCTGTAATTATGTTCCCTGGACTCACTTTTCCTTGCTAATGCAGCCATCTCTTCCCCTTTCTCCCTTAATAAGGTTGTTTGCTTCCTTGGCAAGGACACTGTCATCTGTATGTTGGTGCCACATCCTGCACCTCCAGGTTCCTCACTTCAGTTTTAAGATGAATTATCTCGCCTTCACAGGGCTGTCATCAGCGTGGCTTTGAAGAACCTGTTAGCGGCAGCACGAGGCTGCAGTGGGGCAGCCTAACCCAAAAAGGCATGTTTATCTTTATTATCTTGCTCCTATCTCTTCATTAACTTTGAGATATCTTCATGTTGCAAGGGTAGCTGTTGTCACATCTGGTGAGCGATGGTATTAATCTTCCCGCGTGCCTCTGCCTGGGATCCCTCTGCCCTATGGCTTCCTCTGAGGTTTCCTGGCATTCCTGTAATCAGGTCAATATTGCAGTTCTGCATAAACAAACAAGTAATTTTTCCTATGAATCCTCATGAATTTATAATGATGGAAATTCTTCTCTTTTATATGCACGGTTATTCCGTGACCTGTTATCCCACGCTTCTGATGTATAGCAGGAAGGGTTGGAACAGTTGTACATAATTTAATCTCTTCTCCCATTACATTAACATTTGCCTCTTATTGAGAAACATCCAGCTCACTTTTGATGGTGATGACACGATGACAGCCCGGCAGGGCCACCTGCACTGGAGGGATGAGCAGAGGGAAGGTGGGAATGAGGTGTGGCTCTTGGTTTTCCTCTGTGGTGAGAGCAGTGGAAGCCATGTGGGGATGGTCCTGAGTCCGTTCCCTGCCCAGTCTGGGCACCACATTGCTCCCAAATGCTCCAGGCACTCAGGGGCCGGGAGAGAGGAGACACTGGGGAGCCTGGAGAGGAGAACCAGGATGCCCAGAGCCACCGGCAGCAGCGCAGCCCCCAGAGCCCTCCTGCTGGGGGAGCGTGAGTGTCACAGCAAAAGCTTTGGTCCCCCCGGGTCTGGAATCAACTCCAGCTTCAACATCCAGGGCAGTGGCTGCTTTCCCCAGTCGGCTGCAGGGACGAGCCGGGGGACTGCACTGAGGAAACAGTGGCGAGTCCCCTGTGCTCTGTGCCACCCATCCTGGGAGAACTCCTGCTCCATCCCTCAGCTGGTGCCAGGGCTCAGGCCTGTCCCCAGGGACTCACCCGTGAGAGGAGGAGGATAAAGGTTCCCTGTCAGTCCCTCCTGGAGCTGCACACACGGAGCAGGTGTTGGGTGGGGGGTGTGGTGCCACAGCTGTCTCCTGGGGATGCTTCTCCTGAGCTGCAGGAACTGAGCTAAACCAAACCAAACTGCAGCTACAGGATGAAAACTCACAGAGGGTGGAAGGTGGCTCCCAGCTCCCCCGGTCTGGCTCACTGAGGAACTTCTTTTGCACTAAACGTGGTGCTAAAAAATGCAGATAAGGAGGATTTATATGGGACAGGATCTGTGCCAGCTTGCTGATGGAAGGGGCCAAAGGGAGACCCACCAGCTCCTCTGGTGCCCACACGATCTTCTGCTCAAGGTTCTCTGACTTTATGATTGTTTGACATCTTTTATTTCAGGAGCTCCAGGCTCTCCCAGCCCTTCCTTCTGACAGGAAGCCGAATCATTCCCAGAGCCAAGCCAGGACATGAAGCTTTTCCCAAATGCCATGGACAAGCCTGTCTGCTTCCCCTCCCCTAAATCCACATCCTTGTCCAATGTCATCACCATGTGCGGTGAGAAGAGGGCGGGTTCCTGTGGGATAGGAGGAGACAAACATGGAGCTGCAAAATCACAACACTTCAGTTTTCCTTGTTCGTTTTGTCTTGTTTTACAAACGCACTTTTCTCTTTTTTTTTTTTTCCCAGTCAGACAATCCAGTGCCCCTCCTGCTCTTACCTGTGCCCTGAGCAGGATGAGTCAGTGCTTGTGACACGCGAGTGTGTGCTGGCAGCTGCACCACAGCCCCGACAGCTCCCACCGGTGCATTCCCGGGTGAACACAGAGCCAGCAGACTCCACTGAGGCTATTTTTGTTTTTCTGTATCTTTAAAGAACCAAACTGAGTCACAACTTCCGTTGCTGCCCTTTTGGAGGCATCTGAAACGATTACTGTACAGTTTTTAAGCAAGGATTAATGGCAGCAGTTTAGTTTCAATCTCAAGAGAGCACAGGAGTGGAGTTTGGGAACAGCGGTTTCCAGCAGGCAGGGATTACACTGCCCACAGTGTTGTGCTGGAAAACACAAACTCGCAGCAAGAGGAGGTACAATTCCCTGATCCTTTGTGTATTTTATCACATTAACTCCCTCTGGATCGGGGAGACCTGGAATTTGTTATTTATTTCTTTTTTATGTGATGCTGTCGCTTTAATGAGTAAACATGATTTAAATAAAAACTGTCTGCCAGGTTACAAGACTGCCGGGCAAACCCTTGCACCCTCCACCTCGTGCTAAGGTGAGATTTTAGGCTTGATCCGTCTCCATCACAGGTGTAGGAGAACTTCCTTCTGTGAGGCACAGGGTGGCTTTTCCCACTGGGCAGGGAACGCCTGGAGAATCCCCGGAGCTGGGGAGACCCAGCAGGGCTGGGCAGTGAAACCAACACTTAAAACCTCACCAGAGCAGCACTTACTGGTCTTTGCCTGTGCAGTAGCAGGAGCCTAATTACTGTCCCACAGCTGTCCCATTACTGTCCCAGAGGTGTCCCAGGGCTGTCCCAGGGGCTGTCCCACAGCTGTCCCACGGACGGGTGGATGTCACCTCCGAGCTTGTGAGACCCACACACCCTGCAGGGCCCCCCCGTTCTCTTCCGTGCAGCAGCAGCCGGGATGGGGGAGCCGGGACGCCTCTCCGGGGCTGCTGGCCGTGCTGGCAGAGGTGACCTCCCCACGGGAGGAGGCCGCAGCGCTGGCGGGGACACCGTCACTCTGCCACCCGAGGTCTTCCGCAGTGTTTTATTCAGGGGGTTACACAAGCCCGGCCCGCCCCGAGCCCCGTCCGCAGCCCCGGCAAGGCTGCCCGGGCAGGAAGGGCCGTCACGGCCGCGAACATCCATCAGCATCATCCCCGCACCCCCGGCTGCCCCTCCCGGCTGCCGTGGCTCCCACGGTCCCCGCTGCGCTGCAGCTCCTGTCTCCGGGGAGCCTGAACGAGCTGTGCATCACCAGGAGCTTGCTGCGCTGGCTGCGGCGTGCGGGGTAATTGCCACAGCCCAGGAGAGGAGATGACCTTGTAAATAAATTAAGCAGCGAGGCCGCAGACTCCGTTCTGTGCGCGAACAGGGCTCCTCCCAGAGCAGGGCAGGTGCAGAACCGCGGGGTGAGGAATCTTCCGTCCCCGCATCTGGCAAAGACCCGTGAGTCTGTCTGGTGGCTCGGGAAAACCACTCCGGTGATCTTCAGATGGACTGTGCAGATCCCCAGGGCTCACTTGGCTTTCAGGTTTGCTCTGAGTAGGTAAAGGCTGGGTTCTGATGTGTTGTGGAATGGCTGTAAAGAGAAGGAAGGAGAGGAACAAGCTGTGGGAGCAGCCCCTTTGCTTCCCATGGAGGAGAAAACACTTTAAATACCCAGTAATTTGTTCAGGCACAAAAGTCACTATCGTATTGGCTCGTGAAAACTCAGTTTGCTGTGCACAGCTGTTCTTAGCTTCAAAACCAGTGACTCCTCTCCTCCTTCTCCCTCTGCCCCCCCAGAAATGACCAACCCGCAGTCACACTGTGCCCGTGGGGTGGTAGAGAGGATGTGGGGTTTTGTTCTGAAAAGGAGCCACTTCTCTCTCTGGTGCCAAGAATTTTAGGGGCATCTCCAGCCCCAGAGCACCGCAGAGAGTGGCCAGAGCCAGGGAGGGGATGTGGTGCTGCCTTCCCTGGGACTGAGGACGGGATCTGGGCAGGAGCACCCCCAGAACCAGCCCCGCTCCTGAGGTGCTGTCCCTCGGGATTAAAGCATCCCAGCTTCCCAGAGCAGCCCGTGTGCTCCCCACAGGTTCGGAGCACCCCGGGGCAGTGGGACGTGTCCCTGCCCACGGCAGGGGGTCGGTGGGATGGGCTTTAGGGTCGCTTCCAGCCCAAACCATTCCACAATTCCATGATTTTTGTGTGTGGTTCACCAGAGCCAGGATAAAACCCTCCGGCTGTTCCCGGGCTGAGCAAATCCCGGACACTCACAACTCCTCCCGCTCCCATCTTTTCTCTGAGTTTGTCAGCGGAGGTGAGGAGCAGTGACAGGAAATATGCAAAAAGTGAAGTGATGATGAGTGAAACTTCTTTCTCATAATTAAAAGCGTGACATGAAAATGTGAAATGTCAAAAGGATCAACTTCAAAGCTGTATGAAATGAAACCCTCACTTTGATTCCAATATTGCTCTACAGAGAGAGACATAAGAAAAAGAGCTTTCTGTGTAAATATTAGAATTACAAATCA
The DNA here is from genome assembly GCA_013399225.1 of Rhipidura dahli. Classification (NCBI taxonomy): domain Eukaryota; kingdom Metazoa; phylum Chordata; class Aves; order Passeriformes; family Rhipiduridae; genus Rhipidura; species Rhipidura dahli. Next base: position 324,486 of record VXAC01000982.1, read on the forward strand.
CAACTTTCATGATTAAAATCATACTTCGAATAGTCAAAAAAAATTCATACATCTTCACAACTGGCAGAAGGGAAGAAAAGATGGATTTTCTTGTTGCATCATGATATTGGCAAGTGGCACACGGAGCTTCTCTGCCTCCTGCGTCCCCTTTGGAGGCAGCCGTGGCTGGTGAAGCTCTGCCTGCGGCACCCTCCCCACAGGAGGGATGCTCCCGGGCACGCAGCCCCTCTGGCTGAACCCCTCCCGCACAAGGCACGGCTGTCCCGGGACACACAGACCCTCCTGCATCCCACCCTTCCCCGGCAGTCCAGAATTCCCCTTCTGGCGCTGGGGGACGCGGGCCTGCCACGCTTTGGCTTTTCCCCCGTTCGTGTTATTTCCTGACTCCTCAATTCTGAAGCTCTGAAACGTGGGGTTTTTATTCATTTCAAGGTTGCAACGAGCAGTACCACAGCTGTGAGACTGCTCTGCCGTGACCCTCTTCAGCCCTGACACGGGGCTGGGTGTGTCGCCTGCCCTGTCCCCGCTGGGCAATGCTTTTCCAGGGTCCAGGAACATTCCTGGTCCCCGTGCGTGCCCCTGTGGCCCCGGGCTGTGACTGCCACGGGCGGCCCTGGCTCCAGCCAGGCTGGTTGTTCCTGCAGTCACGTTGTGAACACATTTCTGCTGCTTCTCTGCAATGCACTCTGATCTTCCAAGGAAAAAAAAAAAAGCCAATTAATTTTAAAGAAGCTCCAGCCATGGGTTTACCTCTGAGAGGCTAAAGCAGTGGAACCTGCTGAGTGTATTGCAGAAGAGAATCCTCACACACTGATGGCAGCAGCAGCAGCACCTGCCAGAGGCTTCAGTCCTTTGACTGAAGGGTTTTTCTTGGAAAATTGTGCATTAATTGAGGCACACCATGATTACCAACCAGGACACATGCCCACACTAATCTTTTTAAATCCTCACAGCATTGTTGAGCCCTCTGTGTCCATGGCTGAGCTGCAACACGGGCAAAATGTAAAAGATCCCTCAGGTTTATGGAAAGAATTTTCCATCACTCCTGTATCTGCTCTGAGAAAATTAACTCCCAGGCTGATGGTCAATCAAAACAACCCCATCTTTGATTCTTCTGCAGCTTCCACACAGCCGAGGAACAAACAAATGGGTTTGTTTCTCCTTTTGTTTCCTCTGTCTTGCAAATCCTTGTGACTTTTGGGGTTTGAGTTGGGGTTTTTTTTGATAAGAGCACTGTAAGGTTTCCATATTTAATGGAAATGTGGGAATTCTGCTTCCTCTGGATCCAGATGTGTGTTTCCCATGTCCCACTCCCCAAGTCTGAAACATGCCACCCCTCCTGGCATTGCTGGGGCTTCTGCCACACAGAATCCCTGAATCCCAGAATGGTTTGGGTTGGAAGAGATCTTAAAAACCATCTTGTCCCACTCCTGCCATGGGCAGGGACACCTTCTGCTGTTCCAGGTTGCTCCAAGCCCCGTCCAACCTGGCCTGGAACATTACCTTGTTGGGGGATGCAACTTCCATGGGAAATGATCACAAACCCTTTGATTGCAAGGCAATAACAGCTGCAGCTGCTCCAGACTCAGAGCTGGCTCTGCTGCACGGGCAGCCCTGCCGCAGTTTGGAATGAAAGCGATGTTCGAGGGAGAGCAGCTCGCCCAAACCTCTCCTCAGAGAATCCCAGGGAGGTTTGGGATGGAAGGGAACTAAAGGCTTCCCTCATTCCAGCCCTGCCGTGGGCAGGGACAGGTTACCTGAGCAGGGGGTGTGTTACCTGTGCAGGGTGTGTGTTACCTGTGCAGGGTGTGTGTTACCTGAGCAGGGTGTGTTACATGTGCAGGGTGTGTGTTACCTGTGCAGGGTGTGTGTTACCTGAGCAGGGTGTGTTACATGTGCAGGGTGTGTGTTACCTGTGCAGGGTGTGTTACCTGTGCAGGGGGTGTTACCTTTGCAGGGGGTGTTACCTGTGCAGGGTGTTACCTGTGCAGGGGGTGTTACCTGTGCAGGACTGAGCACTGTCCTGGCACCAGGCAGAGCTGCAGCATTTCTGTCCAAAAGCTGCTGGGATTGATCCTGGAGCACATCTCTCCTCGGGGCTGGTGGGCAGCCCCTGCCCACGGCACCTGCTGAGCCGTGGCTGCGCTGCCTCCCGGGGAGCAGGGGATGAACACGGGGATATTTTTAGAGCCTGCCCATTTTTTAATATCCCGATTCTATATCCAGCACCTTCTGGGGAGAGTTTTGTTTCACGCGCTGCCTAAAACGAAATGCAGGCCTCAGGGGTAAGGGAGGATGTAAGGCCACACCTCTGTCTCAGCAGAACAAGGATTATCATCTCCTGTGCAAAAAACCACTGAAATAGTTACACCTGATTTCCATTTGCTGCTTTCCACATTGGTTGCTGATCCATGTTTTGTGCAAATGAGATCACAGCTCTCTGTTCACAGGCTCCTCAGGTTTTTGGAATGCTCGTATCAGGAGGATGCAGCACATCCTTCCCCTGCCTGTGGCCTGCTCACGCTCCTGTATGCAGAGAAAAACTAATTGCTGGCAGATTTAGAATAGCAAAATGTGAAGATAAATTGAAAATTGGAGCTTCTTAGTCAGCAGAACACAATTATTTCAGAGTGGATTATTTTGAGCCTTTCTATTCATTCTGATTTCCATGGAAGGTGTCACCGTGGTTGGTTATAAATGAGCACTGCGGTCACCTCAAAAAGTGGAAGATGAATGGCATCACATGTACTTAAAATTCATCACTTTTATCCAATCTGAGGCAGAGGGGTTTACAATATCTCAGAATGAAAAATTAAAAATTACTCTCCAGAGCCTTGAATAAAATTCTCTGAATTATTTTCTCAGTGCAAAGAATTAATTTGTGTGGCTGAGGGTGAAGGATGAGCGCTGATGTGCTGTGGGTGGCTGGAGCAGGAGGGTGCCCCTTGAGCTGAGGGATGTCTCTGTAGGGGCACAAAGAACCACCACCTTTTCATTCCACTGCTCCGTGCCCACTGCCTGGAGGACAAAATGCCCTTTTCTCACCTGTGGTTGTTGTTAAAACTCTCTCTGCTCCTGCGGAGCGCGGGGAGGTCGGTTTGCTGTCAGAGGCTCCGCGGGTGCGGTGGCTGGGCCGGGCTCTGTGCAGGGCTGTGTCTCGGCTGGGATGCGCTCCCTGGAGCACGGGGGGCTGCGCTGGTGCTTGCTCAGCCTCTGGGCAGGGCTCTGCACAGCCGGGCCCCCTCCCCGGCTCAGCCCAGCCACGCCGGAGCTTCCCCTGCGGCTCGGAACTGAGCTTCACCCGGCAGCAAGCGACAGGATGAGAGGGAATGTTCACCAGAGGAAGTTTTCATTGGATTTTAGGATTCTTTTTTTTCACAAAAAGGGTTGTCTAGCTCTGGCACAGACTGCCCAGGGCAGTGGTGGAGACACCACCCCTAGGAGTGTTTAAAAACTGTGTGGATATGACACCTGAGGACTTAATTTAGTGGTGGTGGTCTTTCCAGCCTTAAAGATTCTGTGATTTTGTAAATAACTCACTATAGGAAATTATCAAAATCCCCCTTCACTTCAGGATCATTTTTAAAAAAAATATCCCTTGCTGTAAGCCACAGGCCATTAAATGTTATCAATTTCCCGATCAAACACTGTTAGGAGAAACAGAATTCCCGAACTCCACATTATTTCTCCAGGGAATGGAGTGAAAACTGCTGTTAACACTCCTGTGTTTGGGCTGCTGGGAGGGAAACCAGCAGGACAGCTGCTTTTAGAGCTACACTGGGTAGAGCCGAGGAGATTGTCGCTGGCTCTCAGGTGTCAAACGGTGCCCCGAGGGCCCCTGTGCCCGGGCTGTTCCCGCGGCTGCACAGGGAGCACAGCCGGGTCCCGGGCTCTGGCAGCGCTTCCCGGCCCCAGGGCCGGCAGCCGCGGAGCCCGGGATGTTCCGTGGCTGCCTGTGCTGCTGGCCAGGGCGGGATCCGCTCTGGTGACCCCTTCCACACCCACGGGGATGCTGGGGTGGGATAAAGGCAGGGACAGCCCTGGAGCAGCGTGTCCTGGTGCCACAGCCCTGCTGGAGCTGCCATGGGGGGCTCGTGCTCCCGTTCCTGATAGTTTGGCTGGGAAAAATGTGGTGGTTTTTTGTTGGCTTGGACAAGCACCTCTGCAGCTGATATGGGGAGGTGGGTGAGCAGCAGAAGGCTGGGATGGAAAGAAGATGACATCAGGGAATGGAGCCAGGGGAGATGTTTGTCGCAGCCTTTTGTTTTACTGGGCTTTGGGTTGGGCTACCAATGCTCCTTCTGGGCTCTTAAATTCGTGGGAACAAATCAGAAGAGATTGGTTCAGGGCCAGACGCCCTCTCCTGCTTACGGCATCCATCCCCCCTTCCATCCATCCCTCCATCCCTCCATCCATCCATCCATCCATCCATCCATCCCTCCATCCCTCCATCCCTCCATCCATCCATCCATCCATCCATCCATCCATCCATCCATCCATCCATCCATCCATCCATCCATCCATCCATCCATCCATCCATCCATCCATCCATCCATCCATCCATCCATCCATCCATCCATCCATCCATCCATCCATCCATCCATCCATCCATCCATCCATCCATCCATCCATCCATCCATCCATCCATCCATCCATCCATCCATCCATCCATCCATCCATCCATCCATCCATCCATCCATCCATCCATCCATCCATCCATCCATCCATCCATCCATCCATCCATCCATCCATCCATCCATCCATCCATCCATCCATCCATCCATCCATCCATCCATCCATCCATCCATCCATCCATCCATCCATCCATCCATCCATCCATCCATCCATCCATCCATCCATCCATCCATCCATCCATCCATCCATCCATCCATCCATCCATCCATCCATCCATCCATCCATCCATCCATCCATCCATCCATCCATCCATCCATCCATCCATCCATCCATCCATCCATCCATCCATCCATCCATCCATCCATCCATCCATCCATCCATCCATCCATCCATCCATCCATCCATCCATCCATCCATCCATCCATCCATCCATCCATCCATCCATCCATCCATCCATCCATCCATCCATCCATCCATCCATCCATCCATCCATCCATCCATTCATCCATCCATCCCTCCATCCATCCCTCCATCCATCCATCCATCCATCCATCCCTCCATCCATCCCTCCATCCATCATCCCTCCATCTATCCCTGCAGGCTGGGCTGGACCTATCCAGGCATTTCTCCACCAGCACCTGCTGATGCCCCCTGATTTTAGTGCTCCCAGGCTCTGCTGCCCCTGCCCTGTTCCCAGTGCAGCCCTTTCCCCACGTGTCCCTGTGGTGGGTCCTTTGCCTGGGAAAGGCTCCAGACCTGCGGTTCAAACCTGAGGAGGCTCCTTCCAGCTCCTCTTGGGAATCTGGGGCAGATTTGGGGTGATTATCCATGGGGGAATGAAACTTATCTGGAGAGTGAACTCAAGAGAAACCCTGTGGCTCTCTGTAAAATTGTCTCAGGCTGGAATTCATCAGTATCCTTCAATTGGTTTTTCAACCTCTCCCATTTCCCATGAGATCAGGCAATTATCCAAGAACTGAGTGTAGTTTTTGGCACTTTAGAGACTCCACAGTCTGGATACAAAGGCAAGTTTGTGAAAAAAAAAGCTGCATTTAGTGAGCTCAAGCAAATGTTACTCTCAGGCGTACCCAGCTGGGTAATTTGTCCTTTTTAAGATACAACACAAACTACAAGATTAATGCACATGTGTCTAGAAACCTGCCTGAAAGCAGGGAGGAGGAGCTGGCACCGGGTATCCGATGTGCCTTAACGAGCTCCTTCCACATGCAGAGCCAATGGGAGTTCCTGAAGTCAGACCCAGAGGAGCGCAGGAGGGGGCTCGGACAGGACGGGTTTAAAGAGCCAGTGTAATGTTTATTTATTAACTCTAACCTCACCACCAGGATGTTTTCATTCACCTTCCCCTCCCCTGCACCGGTGGCAGTTTCCTGCAGCAGGGGAGCGTTCCTGCTGTGGAGCTGTGCCTCTCCCTCCTGCCATTTCCCATCAGCTCCTCCAGCTCCCACTGGAGCCAAGGCTGTTGGGGACGTGCCCATGTCACCCCCCGGCTTCCCTGAGCCCTTTCTGGCCAATGCTGGGGAGACACCTGGGCTGTTGCAGGGCCCCAGGTGGTGCTCAGCACACCTGAGACAACATCCAGGACCCAGCCCAGCTGTGCTGGAATGGAAGGGGAAAATATGGGACAGGCTTAAAGACCAGATGGAGACCTTTTTCTTAAAAACTATAAAAAACCCCAAAAAATAAACCTGTCTGTTGATTCTAGAAATACCCAGGGACCCCTTTAGTTGTCACATATATTTCAAGGGCTTTTGACCACTTGAGCTCACAGCTGTTGTTTATGGACATCTCTGAAGTGAAATGGCCATTCCTACCTCCTGCACATCCCACAGGATGTCTCCTGACAGGAAGGTGGGGCCAGGCGTGTGTTGGTCTCCTCTCCAGGTAACAAAAAACAGGACAAGAGGGAATGGCCTCAGGTTGCACCAGGGGAGGTTTGGGTGGCATATCTGGAAATTTTTTCACAGAAAATTTTGTCCAGCATTGGCAGGGGCTGCCCAGGACAGAGTCACCATCCCAGGAAGTGGCCAAGAAGTGGCTGGATGTGGCACTGGAGGACGGGGCTCACTGGTGACCACGGTGGTCATGGGGGGTTGGTGGTTGGGCTCAGTGCCCTTGTCAGCTGTGACAATTCCACGATCCCATGGCTCTGTCCATGCCCGGCCATCTCTGCTGTGGGAGGGGTGGCAGGGCCCATGCCCGGGGTGTGCTGGTGCTGCTGCAGGCAGCGCTGCCCTCCCCAGAGCCTCGCCACAGGGAGCCACTCTGGGCACTTCCCTGAGGTCTGCTCAGAGCTCCCCCATGGACACAGCCACGCCGGGCACTGCTCCTCGGGGCAGCTGGCACTGCCCCGTGCCCTGGAGGGCATCGCCTGGCGCACAGGGACTGCTGGCCGAGGGGACGGAGCCCTCGCTGGCCCAGGAGAGGCGAAGCGTTCTGCAAGAGCAAGTCTTTCAGGGCTAAATCAGCCATTTGATCATCCATGAAGAATAAAGGCTTGTTTCCTGGTTGCTGGCTGCTCTGACAAGAGGGAGAACCAAACAAACAGCAAATGAGCTCATTATTTTCTGCTGTGCTCTCGGAGATGAACCATCGCTGGCTTCAGAGGGGATAAAACGCCCGCAGGGATGCAGTGCTTCTTCCAGGAGGGCTCTTCTCTCCTCATCTTTTATTTGTGCCGGGTCCAAAAGTGTTGGTTCCAATCAGTGTTGCCTGCGAAGTGCAACAAAGAAAGAGAATATGGCACTGGGAGAATCCAGGGGGAAAGAGAGGAAAGGAAATTATCTGCCTCCTGTTTGGCTGGGCGTTTGTCTCCATTCATGGGGACAGAAGAACTTGAGCGTGTCCGTCTTCTGCATCACAGTTGGATTTAGAAAGGCAATAGGTTGTGTCTGAGAAAAGGACAGTTCCCTGAGTGGAACAGGATTAACAAGGGCTGAATGCAAGGGATGCTTAAAGAAGGATTTTCTGGACTCCTGAGGAAGCTCTCATGAAATTGTATATAAACAGAAATACAGTTTTCATTAATTAATACCGATCATATAAATACAAACAGGCATCAGAAAGTAAAAGTCAGTGTGTCCTGTTTCATTAACTTACACCTGTGTGCTCAGCACTGCCTTGGAGGTGTTAAATTTGAGTCTAATTAACATAAATTGAGTGTTAGCACAGGCATCAGTGGAGACACAATTTCACCTTCTGTGCACAACACAATTAGTTTGTGGATCTTTTTGTCCTGAATGCGTGTAATTATTTGGAGTATATCTATATTTTTATTTTCCAAACCCTCCCATGGCTCTCAGCTCCGTGTTTAATTATGGATTATGTGGAAGAGCAGTTCTGCTAATTAAACTCTGTTTTTATTTTAAATCCACTGTTAGATTATTTGTTCAGTGACCCCCAGTCCTTAGGATGGAGAAACAATAAAGAGTTGTTCCCCAGCTATTATTTTTTGTGTCATTCATCTCGGCTCTTTTGCATCAGATATGAAAGCACAGATAAGGCTTATCTGGTTGCCAGAGAGGTGCACCCCCAGCAGCACACCCCGGCGTGTCAAACACGGCTGTGTGAGCATTCCCCAGTGCTGCAGGTGAAGAAGGTTCAGCTCCCTGCCCCTGGGTGAGCATTCCCCAGCGCTGCAGGTGAGGGTTCAGCTCCCTGGCCCTGGGGTTCAGCTCCCTGGCCCTGGGGTTCAGCTCCCAGCCTGCCGTGGAGGAGCAGCAGCGGGGCTCTGGCGTGGGCAGCCCTGGGTGGGCACTATGGGTGCCAGGGACCCTCAGTGGTGCCACACTCGGGGTGTGTGGGGGCACAAAGCAAAGCCCAAGCGCACGAGACTTGTGGCCAGGTGGGAACCCACATTCCACCTGGGGCAGGGGGTTCGCCCCTTTGATCCTTCCCATCCCACAGCAGCTTCTGGATGGATTTTCCATGACCTTTACCAAGTGCTGGGAGAACTGGTTCTCTGGCCTGATCACCCCAAACAGCGCAGGCAGCTCCTCCCCGTGCCTGGGACTGGGCTCACCATCTCAGAGATGTGCTGCCACGACAAACCAGGGATGTTTTAGGGAACCTGAGCAGGGGGATTCCTCTCCAGGATGCTCTGTGAGAGGAGCCAGCTCTCATGGTGCAGCTCCCACACAGTGGCATCCCACGGGCAGCGTGCAGGGAGGGGGACGTGCCCTGCAAGGCCAGGGCAACCCCTTGGAAATCTCGGGGCATTTCCATGGGAACTCCTCTGGAGCACTGTGTCCAGCCCTGGGTCCCCAGCACAAGATGGGCGTGGAGCTGCTGGAGAGAGACCAGAGGAGGCCATGGAGCTGCTCTGGAGCCAGGCTGGGAGAGCTGGGAATGTTCACCTGGAGAGGAGAAGGCTCCAGGGAGAGCTCAGAGCCCCTTGCAGGGCCTGAAGGGGCTCCAGGAGAGCTGGAGAGGGACTGGGGACAAGGGATGGAGGGACAGGACACAGGGAATGGCTTCCCAGTGCCAGAGGGCAGGGCTGGATGGGATCTTGGGAATTGGGAATTGCTGTCTGGGAGGGTGGGGAGGGGCTGGTCTGGAATTGCCAGAGCAGCTGTGGCTGCCCCTGGATCCCTGGCAGTGCCCAAGGCCAGGCTGGACATTGGGGCTGGGAGCAGCCTGGGACAGTGGGAGGTGTGGCAAGGGGCAGAATGAGATGGGCTGTAAGGTCCCTTTCCACCCAAATATTTCTGGGATTCTGGGCTTAACATCCATTTGTCTGCTAGGTGAACATAAAGACCTGGGGCAGTGACCACGGCAGTGCCAAAGTGCCCTGTCTCCCAGAATTATTTCTTGATTTCTTCTCCCAAGGTCAGGCAGGTTGACAATTTATTTTCCCACGTCTCCCCAGCGTACAGAAGGAAAATGTCCTTTGTGCCAGAGGGGCCCAGAGCGGTGCTGGGACAGGAGCTGCCCACGGGAATGGATGTGGATTGATGTCCTTGTCACCCACAGCTGGCTCCCATGGCCACGGAACCCCCTGAGGTGCTGAGCCCCAGGGACTCTGCTCAGACCGAAGCCAACACACAAAGCACTGCCTGGGGGGTATTGCAGAACAAAATGCTTTTGTCAGACACCTGAGCACACGTTTCCTGAAATAAGCAGTTAATTTATTCTTTTTAGGCAAATTTATTTTGCTTTTCTTGGGTTTATGTATCATGAATTGCAAAATGATAGGAGGTTTAAACCATTTGTTTTACTGCAAGTGAGCGCTGCAATAAGGTAGCTGCAAATGTCAGCAGAGATGGGTGGGTTTGAGGAGGAGCCCCAGGGGTGTAAACTCCTGTAAACTCCTTCTGAAGCGCTGCCTGAGGGGACATTTGGTGGCACAGAGCCGGCGGTGACGGCTGTGCGGTCCCAGACGGGAGAGCCCCGCGCCTCTGGGGGATGTGGCAGGGCCGGTGCAGGGTTCTGTCCTGTGAAAAACGAGGTTCCCTCTCCTGTTGGGATTGAAAAGTTGAATAAAGGACAATAAGGGACAGAGATAATAAAGCAAAAAGTCACAGCGCTGGGTGCTTTGGGGCTCNTCTGAGGGTTTTACCCAGCCCTGTGTCACTGCCAGACCCCAGGCCACCGCTGCAGCTCTGCCTCCTCCAGCAAAATCCCCGGCACAAAGTGTTTGTTCTTCAGTAACAGCACGTGTTTTGATTTAGTTGATGTTGTTGGGGAATAGATTTAAGGTATATTGAAAAAGCTGCTTTATTCAATAGCAGTCACTACAGGAAGAGCTATAGTGAAATAATTACTGTAGTATGGTTATATGGTAATTATGTTGGTATAATTGATGAACCTTCCCAGTGCAGAAAAACCTGTACTGCTAATAGCAAAGAGAAATTGGAGTTTTCCTGTCCTCAGAAAATGGTTTATTGCCCAGTCAAAATACACAGGCAACCAGTTAGAGAAAGTTAGGCCAGAGGGGGAGAGACCTCCACAGCATAATTAATCTTGGTCTAGCTAGAGCCCCACGTGAAGGGCAGAGTAAATTCTGGGATATAATTAAGCTCCAGTTCAAAAGCCGAAACTGAAATTGCATTCCCTGCCCTGCTGGGCCCCTCTGCACATTTCACCAACAGCACAATAAACGTGTGTGCTGCTGGGTTCCATCAGATCCCAGCTCCAGTGCCTGTAGGGAGAAGCTGGTGCTCCCACAGGGGTGCCTGATCTCTCAAATTCCCCTCCCAGCAGCCAGGGGCAAAGCAAGAGAGGCCTTCAGCCACGTTCTGAAGGAGAATCTCGTTTAAATTTGGCTGCCCCAGGAGCCAGGGTTCATCCCCCTGCTCACCCCCAAGGGAAGGTTTTACAGAGGTTTGCTGGGTTTGAGGTAAGACAAGGGCTCCAGGGAGTGAAATCTCATCTTCAGTGCCCTCAGGAGCACATCCCTCTGCAGGACGAAGCTGCCAGCCCAGGATGGACACTGCAGTGCCATGGACAGGCCAAACCTTGGGAGATAAAAAAACAGATATAAAGGTCCCCCCAGAAGGAGGGATCTCAGGTCCTGGACAATGAGGCATTTTTGTCTGGGTTTAAGGCTTTTGACAGTAACAACAGAGGCACTTTGGGGTTTCATTCCAGCTTTCCAGCAGGGCTTCAAATGTGTTGGGGGTACCTCTGTGAGAAAGAGCATCCACAGGCAGGGTCAGAAACCCCCTGGCATTTCACACTCTGCTCTGCCACAGCCAGGTCTCCCTTGCACTGACCAGGATGCTCCTGGGGCTGCCCTCCCGTGCCCCCTGTGCCAGCAGAGCTCTGTGCCAGCAGGCTGGGACAGTGGCATGAGGCAGTAGCTGTCCCACCCTGGTGGGACCACTATGGATGGGTCTTGTCTGCAGTCCTTCCATGTGATCCACAAGTCCAGTGGCATCACCTTGCTGCTTCAGACTTGATTTGTCCCTGGAGTGGCATCCTTGAGTGCTGCCTGCTGATAGATAAAACACAACTCTGCTAACACCACTTCAGCCCAGGCCCATGGCAGCCAGGGCCATCCCAGCCTCTGGCTTTTCCTTACCCTCCTGCTGTGCATTTTTATACCCAAACCCCACCGTTCTCTCAGTCCGACCCAGTATGCTTGAAAGACACCACCAAATGACTAAATGGCCTTTAAAATGTCCCTTCCAACACAAACTCTTCTGTGGTTCTGTGCTCGGATCCCTTCAGATCCTGCTGATACTTGAATTCAATGTCCAAGAAAAACACGTTGAGCCTAAAGAACCCAAAGGCAGAAGCCCCTCTTGTGAAGCAATTTGTCTCACTCTTTAAAGCCACAGTAACCAGCAAGATTAAAATCTAATTTTCTGCCACAAGTCTGGGAGGATCAGTCACAGTGACAAGTGTGGCCTTGTCTCAGCTTGTCCCAACATCTGCAGTGGTCCCTGGTGCCTCGGTGAGGCTGCTGACTGCTCTGAAGGAGATGCTGCTTTCTGCACATTCCCTCCCATCCCCTGGGCTGAACCCATCCCAACGCGCTCCTTTGTTGGAAGCTGAACCCATCCCATCGCGCTCCTTTGTTGGAAGCCTCCTGCCCCGCTCCAGGTGCAGCCCGGACGAGGCTCTGCTCCCCTGGCAGGCAGGGCAGGGGATGTGGAGCAGGGAGTCAGCCCGAGCCCAGAGCCCACGCGCTGGGGCTGGAGCCTGGCGGGCTCCAGGGGTCTGGCAGGGTGGGAAGGGGCACCCGGCGTGTTCGGGGTGAGGTGAGGAACCCACCAGGGCGAGGAGCTGCCAGCACCCAGGGCACACCTGGGGACAGCCCGGGGCCGTGTTTGGGGTGGTGCCCATGAGCTGAAGGAGCCAACTCCAGGAAGCCAAAGGACAGAAATCCCTGCCATCTGATGGTGATTTTCCTTCATCAAAGTCTTGTTCTGGGCTGAGGATGACAGGGGCAGTGTGCTGCCGTGCAAAACAAAATTTCATCCTTTGTAATCTTGGAAACCATATGGTTCATGTTTGAAATGTGGGCTCCCCACTGGCTTCAAAGACCTAAAACCAATAGAAAGTTCAGGAACGTCCTTTTCAGCAATTCCAATTTGCTGTGATTTTAATAATGCAAATGTTCCCTGAGGTTTGCATCGCCACTTACTCAGTTCAGAATCATAGCACAGAATAATTCAGGTTGGAAAAATCCTCTCAGACCATTGAGTCCAACCCTCCCCAGCCCTGCCAAGGCCACCAGTGTCCCCTGTCCCCAAGTGCCACATCCACAGGGCTCTGAAACCCCCCCAGGGATGGGTACTCCACCCCTGCCCTGGGCAGCTGTGCCAGGCTGGACAGCCCTTTCCAGGAAGGAATTTTCCCTGATATCCAACCCAAACCTCCCTGGTGCAACCTGAGGCTGCCTCCTGTCCTCCTGTCACTTGCAGAGGTGTCCCAGGGCTCCGGGAGGTGTCCATGGACACCACGTGCTGGGCCAGGCAGGCACGGGGCACCACTGCTCCCATCCCGAGACAGCGTGGAGGGATTGCATCGCTGATGGGGGTGAGGAACAGAATTTACATTTTCAAAGCAACTTCCCAGAATTAGGTTAAATATTGATGCAATTACCTAGAAAGCTCTGAAATTAAATCTGTTTGTCATGGCAGAAGGAGCATGAAGACAGGAGAAAGGTCAGTGTCCTTTCATTGCAGGGACAACGTCTCCTTGCCCCCACCCTGAATCCCCCACCACACACAGGGGGCTGGCGCTGCCATTCTGAGGGAAATTAATTAGCAAATGCCACATTAGACAAACCTTCTGTGCAATCAATGACATCGTGTGCATATTGTACATACCTGAATTATTACCACCATTTTAGATACAATTAAACCCATTTATTGTTGAGTTTCTGGGAGCACGATGTGGAGCTGCTATGATAGATGCTCATATCATGCTGGAGAAATTTTGATAGAAGACAGTGATTAAAAGAGAATAAATTGTCATTACTGCCCACAGAAATGGACAAATATTATTTTTCTCAGTATTGTAACCAGAACCTCAAGGGTTTCAGTCTGGCTCCATTTCACATGTCACTGGGGGCAACTGGCCAGTGGATTTCACGGGATCCGTCTCTGTTTAATTCTGTGAGGTGAGAATAAACAATTATTCAACCAAATATAAAGGAAATATTCCAGTCTCATTCATTTCCCCCCCCACTTTCTCTCTCTTTTTATGTGTGAATAGAGCTAAGTAATTCAATTCGCATCTTAAAACCCACCTGATCTCTCTTAAGTTATCTCCTTTTTAGGCAAAAGCTTTCTGTTCCTATCAAACCTTCCATGAGTCAAATTAATTCCTACAAATCCACTATTTTTTCATTTTAATAACTATTTCCAAGGTCACAGAGGCTCCTGCTCAAGATTCCTGTTGGCATTTCAGCCATCCACAGGGAAAAAAAACCATCCTCTCGAAAATCATCAGCCCCAGGGGACTCCAGAGCCCCTTGCAGGGCCTGAAGGGGCTCCAGGAGAGCTGGAGGGGGACTGGGGACAAGGGCTGGAGGGACAGGAGCCAGGGAATGGCTTCCCAGTGCCCGAGGGCAGGGCTGGATGGGATCTTGGGAATGGGGAATTGCTGTCTGGGAGGGTGCCGAGGGGCTGGTCTGGAATTGCCAGAGCAGCTGTGGCTGCCCCTGGATCCCTGGCAGTGCCCAAGGCCAGGCTGGACATTGGGGCTGGGAGCAGCCTGGGACAGTGGGAGGTGTCCCTGCCGGGGCAGGGGTGGCACTGGGTGGGCTCTGCTGTCCCTTCCCACCTCAGCCATCTGGGGTCCTCTCTAGAGAGGATCTGGATGGGTTCCCTCTCTCCTGGCTGGAGATCTGTGCCGTTCCTCTCTGTACCTTGTGCTCTGTCTGGAGCAGAGGACGCTACAAAGGCTGTTCTGGGAGAGCAGGGGCAGCCCCTGGGGTTTATTTGGAAGCCCCAATTTCTCTCCCCCGCGGTCCCTGCTGTCCCAGCCCGGGCAGGGCTGTGGAGCCGCGTTCATCCCAGGAAGGTCAATCCCCGGCGTGAGCTCGCTGCGCTGCCCCAGCTCTGGCAGCCAACAGTGGCACAAGGAGGGAACCTCTCCCTCTCCTGTTCACCACCCGTTTAAATTCCCGAGGTGTTTGTGACGAGCAGGTGACGGTGATGCCCCCGAAACGCCTGTGCCATGGAAGCAGCAACCATCAGATGCAGCCTCTTCCTTTTGTTATACAAAGAACAAGATTATCAGGAGTAATGCTGGAACGAGCACAGCCCCAGGCTCTGCGCTCTGACGGGTTTATCTCCTGAGATCACCTCATGCCGAAATCTTCCCTGGGTAGAGGCTGTATCAGATGGGGAAGGAAAACACAAATCTTCTCCTCAATCCCACTAAAAATGGGAACACTGGAAGTGCAGCAGAGGAGCAGAGACAGGAATGTGCTTGTTGTTATCCACACAGGAGGGATGGGATGGGATGGGATGGGATGGGATGGGATGGGATGGGATGGGATGGGACCTTAAAGCTGATCCCATCCCACCCCTGCCATGGCAGGGACACCT
>VXAC01000982.1:339678-387437 GCA_013399225.1 Rhipidura dahli
AAAAGTTCAAACTCTTCTGGTTACTTCACACACATTTCTGTGGGTTTAATTAGAAGCAGGGTCGATGCTGTGTCCTTGCCAGAGGCTGGCTCCTGCCTGTCCCAGTCTGTCCCTACTCAGCCCGGCCTGTCCCTGTTTGCCCCCCAGCTCACTGCTGCAGGCTGGAGGACCTGGGCCCCTGTTGCATTTGTCTTGTTTGATATTTGCAAAGCAGACAGGATTGCTTCCAGAGGACTCCAGTGCCATCTCCTCCCCTCGCCCTCCCAGCAGCTCCTCACATCTGTCAGCATGAGCTCACTCCTTCCTAAATCATTCTCAGATTTTGTATTAATTTTTTAATCATCTGCATATGAATGATTAATAAATGTTTAACAGCTCATGAAATATTCACCGTGTTTCCCCACGGTCGGTGCTCCTTCTCCACTTGTTATCACTCGTGGGGATGAGGAATGTCTACACGGCTGCCGAGGGCAGAGGCAGCCTCGGCTCTGCCTCACCAATTCCTTCTTTCCAGAACAAGCAGCTGGTGGTGGAAAACCAGGTAAGGAATCCTGGGTAGCTCTATGAACACTGAGGCACAAAAATATCCACATTGGAACAACAACATCTGATGGAAAATAGTCCTGGGCAGGCATTCAGAGGTGAAACCCTGCAGGGAGTGAGAGTGAGGAGAGCAGGACATGCAGGAGCCGCAGGGACCTGCTCCAGGGGAATAACCCTCCCTGGAATGGCCTTTCTGCTGTCAATGTTTATCTTTGCACTGAATCAGAATCACAAAGTCACAGACTGGTTTGGGTTGGAAGAGACTTAAATCCCACCCATCCCACCCCTGCCCTGGCAGGGACACCTCCCACTGTCCCAGGCTGCTCCCAGCCCCAATGTCCAGCCTGGCCTTGGGCACTGCCAGGGATCCAGGGGCAGCCACAGCTGCTCTGGCAATTCCAGACCAGCCCCTCCCCACCCTCCCAGACAGCAATTCCCAATTCCCAAGATCCCATCCAGCCCTGCCCTCTGGCTCTGGGAAGCCATTCCCTGGGTCCTGTCCCTCCAGCCCTTGTCCCAAGGGGGGGCACTGACACCCCACCCCATAACCCAGAGGTGCTGGAGCAGTTTCTGCCCTGGGTTGCTCATCACAAAATCAGCCCCGTCCCGTCAGCACGTCCCGAGTGCTTTCTGTGACCCCAGCAGCACTGCCCTGGACCTGCTCTGAGTCACAGAACCACCACACAGCAGCAAGGCTGGAAAAGGCCTCCAAGATCATCAAATCCAACCTTCAACCAAATGCCCCCCTGGCCACTGAACCATGTCCCCAAGTGCCACATCTGTTTGTTTTTTGAGCGCTTCCAGGGAGGATGGGTGACTTCAACACTGAACCAGGGGATTCTCTCCTAACCCAGCAGCCTGGCCATGAGAACCCCTAGAAACTGAGAACTCCTGGCCATGAGAACCTCTGGGAGCTGGGAACCCCTGCATTTCCCTTCTGGGCTGCCCCAAACACGACTGGTCTGTCCAGGAGCCCCAAACCTCCTCGCAGAGCAGCAAATCTCGGCCATCAGGTCCCCGAGAGCCTCGGACCTGCCCCCTGCTCTGGGCAGAGGAACAGAGAACAGCAAGGGTGGTTTATCTCCCCAGCCTGTTCTAACTACAGAGGAATTAATGAATGAATAAATAAAAGCATGAGGAAAGGCTTTGGGTGTGATAATGATTCTAAAAATAGCATCAAATACTGCTCCTTTTTAAGATAAGCAGATCCATACCACAGACAGGGCTGAGTGTGCAGGATCAACACACAGCAAGTGAGGACGGGCTGGGCTCCCAGTGTGGTCCCTGTGCCTGTGGAGAGGATTAACAACCTCCACGTTTCCTCCTAGAAACAGGAGCTGCTTCAAACCTGTGTGAGCTGGACTCAGGAGGCTCAGTCTCAGCAATTGTGGCTTTTGTTTAAATATTACACAGGACAGCCCACATACAACCCAAGCAAGATTATCAGGAATGATTTTTCTTCTAAAAGTTCCTTTTTAAAGGATATTCTTTAATGTGAAAAATCTCATTGCAGAACCACTGAAAATTCAAAATCTAGGTATAAAAATAGCTGCCCATACCTGGTGGAACAGCAGGGTGGTTTGTTCCCTGGTGCTTGGGTTCACTGCCTGTTTAAAGTTCTAGTGGATGATTTAAAAAGTAAAAATAAGAAGGGTACAGTACAAGAGTTTCCTGTATATCTGCTGAGCCCGTGTGACACCTGCAGCCAGGGCAGGTGGGTCCCCTCCTGCCCAGCTGGGAGCACCCCCCAAACCCATCTAACGCAGAACTGGTGGTGTCTGGCCAGGTCTCCGGGGTGGGACCTCGCCCCGTCCCTGGGCACCTCCCTGAGCAGGCTCCTGCTCCAGCTGCATCTGCAGAGAGTGCCCAGCACAGCTGCTCGCCAAGCCAAACACAACTGCCCCTGTGCTCCTGTTTTTACCAAGAGACTGCTGCTACTTAACTTCACTGGCTTTTAGTGATTATTTCTATTAAGATTAAGAAGATTGCCTATTAAGAACAGGAAGAAATGTTCTATAATAATGAATAAATATAAAGCATTAGAAGATAAAACTCTGAAGAACCTCCCATCTGATATCACTGGCTTTTTGAGTAAAAACAAATGTTCCTCAGAAGAAAAAGAATCAGAAATAAATGGTAGATTTATTGATGGATAAATGGTATTCCCTCAAAAAAACGCTGATTTTTAGGTTTTTAACATTTCCCTGGGATCAGAGCTGCCTTTCTGTTTGTCAATACAGGCAGCCAGTTCAATTATTATTTATCAAGGCTGCAGGGATGGCAAATGGCTTTGCTTGCTGCTGAATTTCTTATCTTTGGCAACTCAGAGTATCAATTACTACTATTAAAAAGAAATAATTGCCCTGAGTGACAAACCAGCACACAATCAAACTGTACATAATTGCAGCCAGCACGTTGCATTATGTGAAAAAAAAGAAATCCAAATCATGAACTGAAAGGTAAAGGCACTTCTGTGCTTTGACACAGGAATGAAGGGAGTGTGCCAAGCCCAGGGGCTGCAAACAGTGGGGTACAGGGAAGGAATGATGGCATCCCCGTGCCAGCAGCAGCAGCAGCAGCAGCAGCGATCCAGCCCTGGCAGCGCCCTGGGGGAGCCATGGCCGGGCTCTGGGGTCACCTGCACCAGCCCGGCCACAGCTCCCACTGTCCCAGGCTGCGCCCAGCCCCAATGTCCAGCCTGGCCTTGGGCACTGCCAGGGATCCAGGGGCAGCCACAGCTGCTCTGGCAATTCCAGACCAGCCCCTCCCCACCCTCCCCGACAGCAATTCCCCGTTCCCAATTCCCAACATCCCATCCAGCCCTGCCCTCTGGCACTGGGAAGCCATTCCCTGGCTCCTGTCCCTCCATCCCTTGTCCTCAGTCCCTCTCCAGCTCTCCTGGAGCCCCTTTAGGTACTGAAGGACTGCAATTACATCACCCCAGAGCCTCCTCTTCTCCAGGCTGGCCAATCCCAACAGGAATCTCAGCCTGTCCTCACAGGAGAGGTGTTCCCTGCCAGCACCCACCGACCCCCCAGCCCCACCTTTGGGGAGGCAGGGAGCACTCTTTCTGCCAGCAGCTTCTGAAGAAGCATTTGAAAGGAGCAGAAGGTGGAGGTTCCCCTTCTCTGGAGGCTGTTGCACACCAGCCTCTCACGGCAGCTCGCTCCTGGCAGCCGGAGCCTTCCCTCAGTGAACCAGGGCTGTGTCCTCACAGCACCTGCGGAAGGCAGCCGCCCACTGAGAGCTCTGGGGAGCTTTTCAAAAAATCCCGGGAGTTCATGTCTTCAAAGCTGCTTCTGCAGATTGTAAAAGATTAAAACTAAAAGCACTAAAGCAGGAAAGAAGAATCCCTGGTTGGCTCCATGGGAGCGTGGCTGCCCTGCTGCCCCGGAGCCAAGGTCCCTCTGGCCCCGCGATGCTGCCGGGGGCCTGAGGGATTTATATTGAGAAAGAAAATGTAGGAATGGAACAAATGGAAGGAAGTATCTCAGGAAAAGCATTTCTGTGTCTGCTCCATCCAGCTCTGTGCTGGTGCATCCTCTGGAGCTGCCCCCCCTGCCCTCCTCTCCCTGGGCTCCCTCAGTCAATTCCTTGGACTCTCACAGCCCTGCAGCAGCCCCACATGCACCAAGAACCCTGCTTTTGGTTTTTTCCCTCCATATTTCCCTTTCCAGACCTGAACTGATGCATTTCTGGGTTGTTGCTGAGCCCTTGACCACCCTTTTCCCAGCACTAACTCAAAGTCAATTTTCCAGCCAGGAAAAGGACCCCTTGGAGGCTCTCATCCCACTCTGCAGCGCGGGCTGGCTGCCCTGCACCAGCCACACCGGGGCATTCCCCTTTGCTGTGGTTCCCACTGCTGGCCCCCGGCTCTCCCAGCTCACTGCTGCTCTCCCAGCACCCCTGGAGCCTGGTGTTCCCAGCACAGGAGTGTCTCATCCATAGGACTTGAATCCATTCATCAGTGCCGGACCCGGCTCCGATCCGAGCTGGGGCTCTGCTGGGAAACGCGGCCGTGGCCCAGCCCTGCTGGCTGCCTGCTCTGCACGCTGCTGCCCATCAGTGCTTTGGTTTCTGTCCCACCTGCAAAGGCACCACCGCCACCCCAGTCCCACTCTGACACTGCCTTGGGATTTTCTTATTGCCTACGTCCATTACACTAAAAATAAACCTGACGAGCTCATTTAATTTTAGCCTATGAGTGTCTGCATGAATATTTATAATGCTCCACATTAGAAATGCTGAAAAGTTCCAGAGCCTGAGAACACGGCAGCAGACCCTGGGGAACAGAAGAGCTCTTCCTTTTTTTGTGTCCTATTTCGAGCCGGTTTCACACATCCTGCATTCCCGATGTGAAGTCTCACACCGAATGTCTCAACTGCTTAAAGCACTTTGTGATGTTTTGTGCTTGATGAACACAGACTGAGTTCCCATGGAAGAAGAAGGGAGTGTTTCCAAAGGAATTCCCTGTGAATTTGTGCAAGGAGAACAAACTTATTGAAGTGCTTTCCTGTTCATCTCTGGCTTTCATGTGCTTTTCATTTCAAGGCCAGCTTGGATGGGGCTCGGAGCAACGTGGTCTAGTGGAAGGCATCCCTGCCCACGGCAGGGGGATGGAACTGGATGATCTTAAGGTCCTTTCTATGATTCTACAATTGTATGATTAATTTCGCAGAAAATGAAAACGTTTTCTCAGTTCTCACCTACCCAAGCCCATCCCTGCTTCAGATAACCCAACTCTTCTCACCTCCCCTAAAACCCTCACTGTTCCCAGGACTGGTGGCACCCAGGGTCTCTTGAGAAGCTGCTGCACAAGGCAGCTCTGCCCCACAGCAAGGTCTGGAGGTGTGGGGAGAGCCAGCCAGAGCCCGGCTGAGCCGTGCAGCCAGTCCAGCACAGCCTGGTCCCCCTGCGTCCCTCGTGAGCTCAGCTCTGTTTGCAGGGATGGCCCTCACCAGTCAGTGACCACGGGGTGATGGTCAGCAGCTGCTCAGTGTCTCTGGCTGCAGAAGGGGTTTAATTGCAGCCAAGACTCCTGTGCAAAGCTGGTTTAAGGCATGGGGAGAGCGGGGCGTACACAGCAGAGGAATATGGCTGAAATGCTCCGGAATCAAGCGTGGAAAATCCTGCCTCAGAGGAGATTTTTTCTAATCCTTTTTAGTGAGAGGGCACTTTAAGCCCAGAGATCAAACAGGTATCCAAAGGGCCAGGTCAGGGCTTCCTCAGAGGTCACTGCCCCACCAGGATGTGCCCACAGCCATCTCTGCCCATCCCTGCCCCTCCCGGATCCTTCGAGTCCCTCGTGAAAATGCTCTTGGCAGAGAGGGGCTGTGGAGCTCTTCCCTTTACTCCATCAGTTTTATTCCTCCTGCTTCAGGGAGCACCAAAGGGGGGTCAGCCTGTGTGAGGGAGGCTGCAGCACCTGAGTGGGAGAGCCAGGCTGTGAAAAAGTCCTGAATTCAAGGGTTTTCCTTTGGAACAGGGACGGTACGAAAGGAAAGACGGGAAGTGAGGGGTTGCCAGGCTCTGTGGTTCTGGCATCAGAGATGAGGAGGGACGTGTGACAGCAGGTCTGGGACCAGGGCAGTACTTGGGTCACCTCCCATGTACCCAGTGCAGGATGTGAGGGGAACGTGGAGGGAAAGAGGCAGAGATCTGATGCTGCTCCTCCCTCTCCTCTGCCTTCCTCTAGCCCGAGCACAAGAGCAGCTGCAGAATCAGGCTGAAAAAGGACTGGAATGAGCCAGCCTCTGATGCCAGCAGGAAGGCAGAGAAAAAGGCAACTCTGAGGGACCCACCAGCTGCTCTCCTCCATCCCTGCCTCAGCAGAGCACTCCTGGAAGGGTGGCATCCCTCTAATCCCTCCTCTCCCCGCGTGCCCTCCCTCACCGCTTCTGCCTGCTCATCCTTTTGCTCTGTCACAGCCCACTTGGCACCACGCAGTATTTTTCTTCTCATGCTCTCAGAGACACTGGAGCACTTGAAGTGCCATTATTGCTGCTCTTAAGAGTTCCAGGTTTCCTTACAGTGAAGAGAATCAATATGAGCACTGCAATAGGTGACGACTCCTCTATAGCTTCAGGAATTTTACATCCCTCTCCATTCTCTGCTTCTCATTATGTCTAATTACCTGATCTATAGCTCCAAACAGGAATCAATGGGGCTGTATTGCAACAAATTATTGTGGATTCTCTGTAAAAAAAAAAAAAAAAAAAAGGGTTTGGAAGTGCTATTGAATATGACACTTCCAATTACACAAAGCAAATGAGCTTCCACTGACGCTGCAGAGCTGCCAGTTCATTACCAGCGGCTCATGGTCTGCTACAGAAACAGTCAGTTTATTTTCCAGGTGTTCAGGACTTCCCCCCACACATTCCCAGGGAGGGTCTGTGTCCCCAGCACTGCCCCCTGACCCTGCTCTCTGCAGGATTGTGTTCCAGTTGCTCAGCGTGCTGGATACGCAGGGAGCTGGGATCCCTGGGAGGCTCTGTGGTGTGTGGGTGCTCCCCTTGGAGCTGTGTGTGCATCCGAGCAGCTGCACATCACTCTGATAAATGCTCTTTTCCAGTAGCACCTACGAGTTCTCCTAATTTAATGAGGGGGTTTGTGTTTTCCTGAGGTACACAGGGAGAAATCCAGGAGCTGTAGCAAATTGCTCTGCCTGGAGAAGTGGGGTTGTTAGTGATTCGCTGGTGGTGAGTCAATGCCTCCTGGACACCAACATTCCCCCTCAAAAGAATCCCACATTTGCCCAGCCCTTCTCCCCTCACTCATTGCTCCACACTGGATCCTCTCTGGAGCTTCCATTCCGTTGTCTAAAATCAGGTGCCAGTCTCACCTCATTGGGAAAACACGTCAAGGAGGAAATCAGACTGAGTTCTGGATCATAATAAACCAAAAAGAGCCACTTTTAGACATTTCCTACTGTGAGCATCTTCTCTACCATGTGCCATAACCTGAAGTGTGTGACCCTGAGCCCTCGCACAGCTCCCAAGCCTTGAAAACTGAGCTGAAGGATTTCATCCCTGTGGTGGCCCTGCCTTCATCTCAGGGGTAGCATTTTAATTAAGAAAATTCCATTATTTTGGTTCTTCTCTCAGACTGTTTTTGCTGCTTTCCATGGTCTCTCTCTGTTTGTCAGTTGTGCTTGAAGATCTGACACTGCTGGAACTCAGCTGAAAAGAAAAATTAGGAATGCGGGCACTCTTTAATCACCTGGCTACTGTAACAAGTGGGGACAGACAACAACGGAGAAAATCAACCAAAAACACAACTGTGCTTTTAATGTTTCTATGGAAATTTGTGGAGAGGAAGCGTGCTGCACCTCATTTGGTATGCAATAGGCACATCATGCTGAGCTGCTAATGAGATAGCAATTTGGAGGTTTGGGAAGTGCTGGCTATGCTTTGTGCCCACAAGAATCAATGAAAACTGATGAGTGAAGGTTTACAAAACTCAGTGTAAGAACTAGAGCAGCTTTGTGCCTGGATGGAGGGGCAGAGCTGGCAGCAGACGCTCAATTCCTCGCGTAACGTCCGGATCAGCCGGAGTATTTTCCTAAAGCACAGCAAAAAGACATACCTGCTTTCCATTTCAGAGCTGGAACTTCATAAATATTTTAATTTGCCGAGTTCCTGCTATTTAATGTTTGCATACCAAGGAAATGTGAGAGAACATCGCCTTGCATGAAGCGCTTGGAAAACAAATGTGGGCACCTTTGATTGTCTGCCCCACTGCGGAACGAGGGGAGCCTCATCCACCATGTGCTGTCTGTTGTCAGCAAGCAACTCTTTGGGATTATTTGTATTTGAAAAAAACCAACCCCACCACTGAGCTGAGTTCCTCTGAAGACAGAAAGTTTTGCTTTTGGCTATTAAAGGAGCAGAATAAAATAAATCACTTATGCTGAATAAATCATTGATTCTGAGTTACACGCGAGTGCTCCTCGGTGCTGGCTCCCGGGTGAGACAAGTGGGACACGTTTCTGTGACTCTACTGTTGAATTTGCAGCCTGAATCTGTCCCAAGGGCTTCCCAAAAATAACTGTGTTGAATAACTGGGTTGAAAAACAAAGACAGGCAGGGACCAAATCCAGAGCACACAGCACTGCAGCCGCTGCCACTTATCTCTGTGCTGCAGTGAAGGTGCAATCGCCAGTGATGCTGGGAGGCCAAAAACCACAGAATCACTGAATCCTTTCATCTGGAAAAGCCCTCCCAGCCCATCCAGTCCCAGCGGTGCCCAATGCCCACCTTGTCCCCAGCCCAGAGCTCCGAGTGCCACCTCCAGGAATTCCTTGGGCACCTCCAGGGATGGGCTCCACTCCAAACCTCCCTGGGCAGTTCCAAGGCCTGAGCACCCTTTCCATGGGGAAATTCCTGCTGCTGTCCCCCCTGTCCCTCCCCTGGCCCAGCCTGAGGCCGTTCCCTCTCCTCCTGTCCCTGTCCCCTGGCAGCAGAGCCCGACCCCCCCCGGCTGTCCCCTCCTGTCAGGGAGCTGTGCAGAGCCACAAGGTCCCCCCTGAGCCTCCTGTGCTCCAGGCTGAACAACCCCAAATGTGGGTGAACTTTTTCCCACCTGAGGCCCTGTGGATGGAGCCTCCTCTGCCCCGTGCCCCACCCAGGACGTGTCCAGCACCCCAGCCCCTCTCCCTTTCTGCCCCTCTGCCTTCCAGCAGCCCCTCGTGCTGCTGTGGGGCAGGAGCAGTGAGCAGGGCAGGTCAGGGGTTTGGAGTGACCTCTGTGCCCTTGGCGTGCTGGCACCAGGCAGCGCCTGCTGCGAGGCAGCCCCGTGCATGAGACACATAATCTGCATTTATTTCAGCCCTGGATCAAGGAAACACATCCATAAACCCGAGGTCCTGCAGGTTCCGGATTGATGGAGCACTCTCGCAAACGGAGGCTGTCCCTGGCAAGAGGGAGCAAAAAGCTGCTGGCAAAGAGGTATTAACTTCACTGTGCTGCATTTTATGAGGCAACAAAGAGTGTCTTGGTTCTGTGCCGTGAAAGTAAATAGAACAATATTTCAGACCTCCTTATTCAGTTGTCCAAATGCACATAACCGATTTTTGCAGATAGGGATTTATGTTCACTTGTCAGCATCTAATAAAGTAGAGCAATTGCTCCTGCCATTTATTTCAGTGCTGTTGCCTTAACTCCGTATCCTTGTGTACACTCTGTGCTGCCTGCTCTGAGTCCTGCCCAGCACCTCGCTCCCTGCGGCGGATCCTCCAGCGCGGGGGGATCTGGACCACACCCGAGATGGTTTGGAGAGGTGCTGGAGGTGTTCAGGGAAGAGCGTAGAGAGGAAATCACAAAGGGAGCGGCTCAGGGAGAGAGGGTTCGGCTCAGACCGGAGAAAAGGAGGCTCGGGGAGACCTCTAGCTCTCCCCAGCTCCCTGACACGGGTTTGTAGCACACCCCAGCAGCTGCTCACCGCAAGATGAGCGACACTGAGTGTGCGGGGCTGTGTCCGGCAGCCCACGCCACCTGTCCCCGAGAGCCCGGGCTGCCGATGGACTCCAGAGCCCTGCCGTGGCCCGGGCAGTGCGGGCTGTGTGTGGAAGGGCTCCGTGACCAGCCCGGGCACCCAGCGGCTGCTGCCCGCGTCCCTCCGGCTCGCCCCACGCCCCCGGGCACCGCGGGGTTTGCCCGCGGAGGGACACCGTGCGTGGGCAAGCCGGGAGTCAGCGCCGTCCTCTCCTTACTTTGCCAGCATAATTCAGCAAGAAAAGAGGTTTCCATGCTTCAGTGGCAGTTTTTAAAGATTTTTTTTTTTCATGTTTTATTCAGCTTGAATTTGTATTTCAGCTACTAGTTCCTTGCGAGGAAACACAAATCGATGCAGACGAGCAGTGGCCGGTTCATCCCCGGGACTGTCTCTATAAAGAATTGCTCTGCAGAGGCAGAGCACGACGGAAGAGCTGACGGAAGCCCTCGGGGGCTTTGCTGTCGGAGCCCGGGTTTGGGCTGCTCTGCTGCTCTCCAGGGCTGCCGGCACCGCGCCGATTCCTGCAGCCCACGGCACGGAGCAGAGAGGGGTCCCGAGCAGAGAGGGGACCCGAGCCCGGGGCACAGAGCAGACAGGGGTCCCGAGCAGAGAGGGGTCCCGATCCCGGGGAACTGAGCAGAGAGGGGTCCCGAGCCTGGGACACGGGGCAGAGAGGGGCACAGAGCCCGGGACACGGAGCAGACAGGGATCCCGAGCAGAGAGGGATCCCGAGCTCGGGTCACGGGGCAGAGAGGGATCCCGAGCAGAGAGGAATCCCGAGCCCGGGGAACGGAGCAGAGAGGAGACCCGAGCAGAGAGGGGTCCCGAGCCCCGGGCACTGCCATGAAAGGGGAGGTGGTGGGCAAGGGGTTGTGGTACTGGGTTCGGGGAAGCAGGATTTGGGACATGATTTGGCTTTGGATCGTTTCCCCGAAGTTCCAAAGCAACTGAGGGCTGTTGGGTGACATGACGGTTTTGTTGAAACCTTGAGATTTTGACTGTGACGCATTTTTCAGAAAATGCACATTTTTCATACTTCCAATATCCTCCCACCTAAATTTCCTGACAGAAGTGTTTTGGACTTGCATCTTGAAGATTGCAAAAAGAAACCAGTGTTGAAATATTGAACCTTTTCCCTATGCACATGTTTATTTATGTGCTTGACACGAAGTAGCTTGACAAAAATCGTGTCGCTTGTTCCAATTGAAATGCACATCCCAAGTGTTTCTGCTTTCCATTAACACCTGGGAGAGGGAAAGGCTGAAATCTTGACTCTTTTGTGGTTTATTTCATACAGGATGGGTTTGAAACACAAATAAAAAGAAAAAAAATGAAGAAACCACTGGTTTTGAATAGCAGCTGCTATGAAGCTCAGGGTTAAAATGTCCTTGTGCCTCCTCTACTTGCCCATCATTATTCACCAAGGACAAGAATGACAAGGTTCAGCACCCCTGACTGCAAAATCAAGCCTAAAAACGAACTCAGTATTTGTTACATTTTGACTGTTCCAGCGGAATGAAATCCCGAACTCCACTTCCCCCCTGGTTTTGGATGTGCTATAAATGGAATTGCCCGCTGGAGGAGAACCTGGGGGTCGGTGTTTGTCAAACACAGGGAGATTCTCCCGTGTGTAAAACCGGCCAAATTAAAGCCGAGTGCTGCAGGTCTGTGTCCTTCACAGCGGGAGGGTTCCCAGGGACGCCAGCAGCCTCCTGCAGCAAGGATGTGCAGGGCAGAGCCTCGGCTCACCTCAGCAAGGGACACACTGAACCTCCTCTCGCTGCTTAGAAAACAGAGCAGGGAAACACAGGGCTCCAAAAGAGCCAATAAAAACGATAAGGGACATTTATAGTGATAATTTGGTGCTATTAAATATATTAATTTATTTTCTGTTTTTAAACTTGCAGTTTATTTTTAACAATGGTAACAGGCACCATCATAAAAGCTTTACTGATATTTATGAATCTTAACATGGAAGAGAACATTGCATTGAAAACGAATGTGCCAAGGGTAGGATTTTTCTGCAGAAAGATATAAACAGCTTGCAAAAGCTACCAATTTTAGCCTAGATTCTCATAAATGAAACAGTTTGGGCAGAGAACCTTGGGTGCATCCTTAGGTCAAGCAGTCCTGATGCTGACTGCAGAATGTGAACCCGGGAGGATGAAAACATCCAGTTCCTTGGGAGCTGCAGTCTGAACCTCTGCCTGTGGCTCTTTGGGGTTTTTCCTCCCAGTTGCTCTCCTTGCTCCAAGAGTTCTGTCCTTCTCCTCATGACTATTCCTGGTGTCTTCACAGCTGTCGGTCATATTCTCAATTCAACCACTTTTTCTGTGCTAAACAAGACAGAAACTTTTCCCTATCCCTTGTAAAATACTCCATCCCTTCTCTTGTCATTTTTAACCCAGCTGTCATCAGTTTCCATCTGATTTTTCCCCCTGCGCAGGTTCATGCATTATTCCAGACTAAATTCCTCCAAGAATTTGTGCAGCAGCATTACAGGGAACATGTCCTGGGTGCCAGTTCCCACAAAATGCTTTTCCTGTTTACAGCAGACTTTGCTGTGAACATGAATCTCCTCTCGAGCTCCTCAGGAGCCCAGCAGGGCCACGATCCTTTTTTAACTCAATGGGCACTGACATGCCGGCCGTGGGGCTGGGCATCCAGCACCCAGCAGCTCTCCATGGAGGGCAGCTCTGTGTCCTTCCACCCCGCCCAGGCGTGTGCTGTGTGTTCACTCTGCTGAGCAGCAGCAGCAGCAGCTCTGGGCGCATCCCACGGGCAGCCTCACAGCAGCTCCTCAGGATCCTGCCATGCCAGGCAGCCACCACGTGTTCAGCACTGCCAAAACATCATTTGGGGGCTGAGGAGATGGGGCAGTGCTGCAGGTATCTTAATTAATTCATTTTCACAGAGGGCACTGGGTACCTGCAGTTCTTCCCACAGCTGGCTCTGTGGGGTGCTGGGGGAGGCCCAGGAGGAGCAGGGATGGTGCAAGGCAGCTGCTTTCTCCAGGAGAGGCGTGGGAGATGCCCTGGGCACTGCCCAGGCACACTGCTGGCACACTGACCCTGCTCGTCCAGGCACTGCCACCAAGGCAGATTCATCCCACACTCATCTGCCACCGTGACAACACCCTCAGGGATTGCCTGTCCCGCTCCATCCAGGGAGCACTTCCAGACAATCACAGAATGCCCTGGGTTGGAGGGACCTGAAATCCCCCCCAGTGCCACCCCTGCCCTGGCAGGGACACCTCCCACTGTCCCAGGCTGCTCCCAGCCCCAATGTCCAGCCTGGTCTTGGGCACTGCCAGGGATCCAGGGGCAGCCACAGCTGTGCCAGGGCCTCCCAGGGAGGAATTCTGTCCCAGTATCCCATCTGACCCTGCCCTCTGGAAAGCCATCTCCCCTTGTCCTGGCAGTCCAGGCCCTCTTCCAAAGGGCCCTCCTCCCTCTCCTGCTCTCTTGAAGCCCTTTTAGGCACTGGAAGGGGCTCTGAGGTCTCCCTGGAGCCTTCTCTTCTTCAGTTTGGAAGTCAACAATTAACTTTGAACTGTTTACAATATAATAAGATTAATTTTCCCTGCTCTCCCCACCAATTCCAGTGAATCCTGCAGCTGACCAGGGCTGGCAGGGTGCCCTGGCACAGCCCCAGGCTGGTGGCTGTCTGTGCAGCCGGGAACTTTGCCGGCTCGTGGGCAACTTGTCCCTGTCACACGCTGCAGAGCTGGTGTTTCTCGGAAATTGTCTTGTATTGCCAACTAAATGTATTAAAAAGAAGATTTCTGTGGGCTGCACAGTGGTATTGTTTTCAGTCAAAACTTCTTTACAATATTGGTTGTGTCTTGAAAGTAATTAATTTGGCAGGAAGTTAAAAGGAGAAAAAAAAAACTGAGAGAATTGAAGGCTGGTTTCCAGTTCTCATTGCTCTGTCTTTATCTCCCAAGGAAAGACTGCACACAGGTGTCAAACGAGAAGGCTGCTCATAATTACACTCCTTAAACACTTAATAACATTTTCTTAAATTAATATATTCCCCATCTGTGTAGCGTTTAAGACATTCAGCTCATAATATTGCCTAGTTTATCAGTGTCAAATGACACATCCCCGATCCATTGGAGAATATTATCAACAGATAGAGGCTTAACGCGTGTTATTGCTCATTCAGCTAATGAGTGTGATTGGAGCTGGTGCTATAATTAATAACAGAGCTCAAACACCAGTTGTACTGGGGATCTAACTTAGTTTCATGCAGAAAAACTGTGCAGATATGAGAATAAACCAAATCACTGGAGGAGGTTCACTGGGGCTGGGCCGGTGGTGGCTCTGTGGGATGGCTCTGCCTCAGGGTGCCCCTGGGCACAGCCCGTGTTCCTGCTGAAGGCACAGAGGAATCACTGAATCCCGGGATCCCCGAGGCTGGAAAAGCCCTCCCAGCCCAACCAGTCCACCCTGTGACCAATCCTTGTCCCCAGCCCAGAGCTCCGAGTGCCACCTCCAGGAATTCCTCTGGCACCTCCGGGGATGGGCTCCACTCCAAACCTCCCTGGGCAGCCCCTGCCAAGGCCTGAGCACCCTTTCCATGAAAAAAATTCTTCTGGAAGTTTCCTTGAAGACCCAGGGGCTTGGCAGCTGAAGGCTCTTTATTGCCTTTCCTGAGGGACACGGGGACAGGCAGCCAGTGGTGCCAAGAGGCTGGGACAGAGCAGGGTGCACCCCGGATGACCTGGTGGATGCACCTGCAGCATTTTCCATGGCACAAAGGCTCTGAGGCCAAAGGAACCCGTGGGACCAGCTGTTCTGACCTCCTCTGCCATGGGGGTGGCACTGGGGCCAAAGCTGTGCTGGACACGTGTGTGGGGGACAGGGAGACCCCCAGGGCAGGGCATGGAAAGCGGGGCCACCCAAAGGATTTCGGATGGTTTCAGGCAGCAGTGGAGCTGCTGGGCAGTGCTCCTGAGAAGTGCCTGGCTGTGGGTCACTGCCAGCCCTCTGATCTGAGCAGCAGGGAGTGGCAGGAGAAGGCTCTGTGCCCCCTCTGCCTGGCAGAGCCCAGCACACTTTGGGTTTGTGGCTCTGCCTGGTTCTGTTCTGACTGCTGAGCAGAGCTGGGTGTGCAATAATCTGAATTTGCTTTGCCATCTCTCCAGCTGCTGGTTTGCTCTGGATCCTCAGTGTAATGGTACCTAAAAGCATTTGTGTCTTAATTATTGATAGAGTTTCTTGTAATTAAAATACCTGCTCATACTCTCATGGAACTTCTACTCTAACTGGAGCAGTGCCTTGCTAAATAAAAGCACATCATTAAAGTGCTTTCCCTTCCCTTCAGCACACTCTGGCCTCGTTGCCATCGAGCCGGTTTTACAGGAGGTAAAAATGTCAGGAGTTCACCCGGCCATGACCTTGTGCTGGGTCCTGGATCAGGCTGCAGTCCCCAGGCTCCCAGCTGGGATTAATGTGTTTCTGACGAGCTGCTGTGCTTGCATGGCCCAGCTGGCTGGGAATCAACTTACTCGATTCCATTTAGTTTCCCCTTTCATTCTTTTTTTTTAATCAGAGTTGTAGGTTTTGCAGCTTAAACGGCTCAAGCCGAGAGCTCTGCAGAGCCCAGCCCCGCTCTCGCTGCCCCGCAGAGGGACCTCTCGGCTCCCCGTGCCCGGCTTTGCTCTCGTTAAACAGCTCCTGCTTCCCCCACACATTAATGTTTCATGGGATCTAAATCTCCCTTTACTAAGCATAAATAATCAATTCAAACAGATTTTAAAAGAGGAGACTCAAATCCCGTGTAGCACTGGCCAGCCAGTTCCAGGACTCTGGTTAAGGGTTGGGTCTAAAACCCCAGAGAGATGTGGATGAGCAATTCAGAAGGGAAGAAGGAAACCGGTAACCAGTCGAGTGTCCCTCGCCATCAGACCCTGCTGAGCCCCGCTGACAGTCCAAGTGCCAAATCCCTGCTCTGACAGTCCAAGTGCCAAATCCCTGCTCGGTGCCAGCAGCCCCCAGTGCCGGGCGTGGCCGCGCTCGGGATGCCCCGGAGGGACAGGGGCTGTGCGGGGTGGCTGGGGCACACTGAGGAGGTGCCACCCCGGCCCGGGCAGGGGCTGGGGTGCCACGGGGGGCTGTTCCAGCTGAAGCTGCTCCCAGGCAGCCCCCAGCCCATCCCGGAGCCCGGTCTGGTGGGACCCCCAGGGTGCCTCACTCGAGTCCTCACCCAGCTGCTCTGGCTGGAGGCACTGGGAGAGGGATGGGGATTTGAAACCCCTGGTGAGAGCCAGTCTCCTTCAGGACACTTGGATGCACTTGGATGCTGCCTCTCTGCAATCATGTTGTGACAGTAGATGTTCCGGCAGGTAAAATAGACCTCAGGATTTTGATTTTCTTTATGTTACTTTTTATTGCTCTCTACTCTGAACTCTCCTTCTCTCCTATATTGCTGATCCTTGTCAGAAAAAAACAACTGCAAGGGAAGACTCTCAGAGAAATTGGAAAAATATTTTTGCTTTGTTTTTGTTACTGGTGTTTTGGGTCTTTTTTTGTTTTGTTGTGTTTTTTGGTCTGTAATTGCAGACTCTTCACTGCTGAGCACAGGCGCTGAGCCAGGCATTGTTCCTTCTTTCCAGCTGACAGAAATTTTTTGTAACCACATTTTAGTCCAAGGGGAAAAGTTAAATATAGGCAGGATGAGGAAAATTACCGTGCAGCGTGGTGGAGAAAGTGCTGACTTGGGTCTGTTCCCGAGCAGAGGCAGCAGAGATTTCATGGGGTGCGAGCGCCGAGGAGCCCAGGGCCGGCTCCCGGCAGCCTCCCCACCCTGCAGCCCCGAGTGGGGCACGGAAAGTGCAGGGACCCCTCCCTGGGGGCCGGGGCAGCCCACGTGCCCCCCAGGAGCCACAGAGGGTCCCTGGGGGGCTGCGGGTGCCTCCTCGCTCAGTGGCCCTCCTGCCTCCTTGGTGGCTCTGGGAGCCCAGGATGTGACAGGAGCTTTGAACACAGCGTGAGGGGATGGATTTGGTGAGCTGAGCAGAGCCTGAGTGTGCCCGTGGCAGGATGGATTTGGTGAGCTGAGCAGAGCCTGAGTGTGCCCGTGGCAGGATGGATTTGGTGAGCTGAGCAGAGCCTGAGTGTGCCCGTGGCTGTCCCCACCCTGCCAGGCCCCATCCCAACCCCAAGGAATGTCACTCCCCGAGCACAGGGAGCCAGCAGCCACAACCCTGTGAGTTTGCCCATCCAGCCAATTCCTTACCCATGGAGTGCTCCCTCTGCCAAGTCTGTGTGCCTCCAGGGCAGGGACAGGGACACTGCGTGGACAGTGCTGAGGCCTTGCACAGCTCCAGGTGGATGGCATCAGGTGCTCTGCCCTTACACAATAACAAACAGAGTCAGTGATGAACGTTTGGATCCAGGCACAGGCACTGCCAGGGGTCAGAGGGCCTCTGCTTTGGGCATCAACAGAACTGACAGTGCAAAGCTCCAGAGGGGCAGGGATCCACCTGCCTGATCCCTGTCCATGGGAACTGGCTGTGCTGCCTGCTCCTGCCGTGTTCTGGAAGCACACACACGGTACCTGCTATGTTAATCAAGTGGCTCAAATCATTTCAGTTTCTTCTTAAGATCTCATTCCTTTACCAGAATATTCTTGACAACCTACCAATTCCTCCTCTGGTGGATGACTGGTTTTTCTTACCCTGCCAAATCACAGAATCAGAGAATCCCAGGATGGTTTGCATTGGAAGGCCCCTTAAATTCATCTCATTCCACCACCTGCCATGGGCAGGGACACCCTCCACTGGACCAGGTCCAGACCCTTGTCCAAAATCTCCCTCTCCAGGCTCTCCTGGAGCCCCTTTAGGCTCTGGAAGGAGTGAACCCACTCAGCCTTGTCCCTGCCTGTGACCTGCCCTCCGTGCTCTGAGCAGGTGGGTGTCAGCACCAGCCCCGTGTGCTGCTCGTGGGCTCACTCTGAGGTCCTCAAGGGCAACGAGCCCCTGGCAGAACCTGAACACAGCCCATGATGTAAAGGCCCCAGAGCAACAGCAAACCTGAAAATGGAAACAACCACAAAGTATTTCTCCTCTGAGCAGAGAGCCAGAGGAGACAAGGAGAAGGAGAATGTGGTAGGAGCAATTACAACATGTGGTGGTTGAAGGGAGGTGTCAGAGGCCAGCCATGAAATTCAGACTCCGTTTTGCAGTGTCTGCAGTTTGCTGGGGGAACCTGCTGCTGCATTAAATTGTTCAGGCCAAGAAACCAATATGATTTTAGGGCAAACCAGAGTTTATGTAGTTACTGATATAGATTTCTGAACAGCATTCTTGTCTATCAGGAACTGAGGGAGTCATGAGCAAAAATCATCCAGAGTGAAACCACAATTGTGCTGAAAGAAACCCAGCTGACCTTCCCAAAAGTACATCACACCCCTCCCTGGAGCAGCTCCTCTCTGCCTCCCTCCTGCCCTGTTTCATGTCCAAGCACCTGCTTTCCCTCTCCCCTGTAACTTTTCCTCAGGACAGTGTCCCATCTGCACCGTGGGCGTGGAGCCTGTGAGGAGGAGAAGCTGTAAAAGGAGGGGAAAATGGTGAGGTCGCTTTTGTGTCCTTTTGTGCCCTTTTGTGCTGCTGTGTCCCGTGTGGCTGTGCTGGTGTCAGGAGGAGCAGGAGGCTGAGCAGGAGCAGTGGAGGGAGGACAGGACACCGACAGCGCCGGCTCCTCCTCGGGACGGCCACTCCCCGACCTGTGCCAGGGCGTGATCCCAATGT
This sequence comes from Rhipidura dahli, assembly GCA_013399225.1. Classification (NCBI taxonomy): domain Eukaryota; kingdom Metazoa; phylum Chordata; class Aves; order Passeriformes; family Rhipiduridae; genus Rhipidura; species Rhipidura dahli. Next base: position 358,469 of record VXAC01000982.1, read on the forward strand.
GGTTTTGACTTCCATGGAAGGATTCTCCGTGAAGCTGTTTCTGGACAGATACACCTGCTCTGAACTGTCCCTGGGGGGATTTGAACTTCACACTCTCACAGATCCCTTACATCTCTGCTTTACAGCAAATTGTGTTGCCTTTTCCATAAATATCCTACTTAATACTTCTGTATAATACATACACCTACAAATTCCAATTTACTCTGGCTTCCCTACCTCCAAATTCCTAAACAAGACAAAGGACAAATTAAAAAATAGGTCCATTAGGTCAGTGAATCACCCCTACCTCTTTGCAGCACGAGTGACAAAGTTTCAGAGTCTCAGGGAGTCCTGGGGATGTGGAAGCCTAATGATGTGTGTGTTCCCTCTTTAAATTTATTTTTCTACCCTTACTTAAGGAAAATAAACATGGGCAGGGGACAGCTCAGCTTAACACTCGACAAAGGTTTGCTGCCTTCAGCATTTAGAGGACTTTGAAGCACTTGACATGTTGAGGAGGAAGTCTGGGGACTTCCATTCACTCATTTGACAAGAACTTGCTCGATGAATGCTGCACTTGTACTTCACCACTGAGTTGTTCCAAGGAGTCATGTAACGGAGAAAATCGATGGATTTTCCCATTCTTCTACTCGGTGCAACAAGCTGCCTCTGCTGCCAGGGCTGCTGGAGGAGCCTGGGGAAGCACAATGACACCAGCCCATCCATCTCCTCCCGTCCAGCCCTCGCAGCCCCCGGCATGTGCAGCCTGGGCTGGTATTTCAGTCCCACATTGATTTTTCCTCTCAGACCTGAGGAGCTGTGACCAAACACAGCCTGGGCTCGTTCCAGCTGCTCCCTCCTCATTAGCTGCTGCTAACACACACCCACGGCACGGGATTAGCCGGGTCAGGGCTCTGTTTGCTCAGGCAGAATTGTGCTTAAGGACTCCAATTACTCTGGAAGGCGTCCACCGAGCACCTGATGGGGCAGAGATCTGGGAACGAGCTGAGCTGTCAGTGCCACCTCACATAACCATAACTCACAGCCTCCTACTGGGACATGTCCAGTGTAGGATCCAAGAATGGTTTGGGTTGGAAACAACTTTCAAATCCCCATCCAGTTACACCCCCTGGGACCCCTCCCACTGTCCCAGGCTGCTCCCAGCCCCAATGTCCAGCCTGGCCTTGGCCACTGCCAGGGATCCAGGGGCAGCCACAGCTGCTCTGGCAATTCCAGACCAGCCCCTCCCCACCCTCCCAGACAGCAATTCCCAATTCCCAAGATCCCATCCAGCCCTGCCCTCTGGCACTGGGAAGCCATTCCCTGGCTCCTGTCCCTCCAGCCCTTGTCCCCAGTCCCTCTCCAGCTCTCCTGGAGCTCCTTCAGGCCCTGCAAGGGGCTCTGAGCTCTCCCTGGATCCTTCTCTTCTCCAGGTGAGCATTCCCAGCTCTCCCATCTGGCCCCAGAGCTGCAGACCCACACTGACAGTGTATTTAAGCTCCAAAACTCCAGTGCCCCTCCTGTCTCCCAGAGCTGGAGGTCTCCCAGTCCCGTTGCCCCAGCCAAGCTCAGCTGCAGAGATTGCAGTTCCCATTTACACCTGACACCCCTGGCAGTAGGTGCTGGCAGAGGCTGAGACATTTCTCACTGCCTCTGAAATGATTATTGCTGGCCTTAGCTCGCCCAGGTGAAAATGCACAGCTTGGGAAGGCCAGGGAGCAGGCCTGGCTGCTGTTCCAGGCTGCAATTCTCTGTTCAACAGCAAAACCACTCGAGTTTTCTTTACAATCAGATCCTGATTGTATCCCTTAGGACCCCCCCATCCTGCATGTTTTATTTTTTTCATAAAATCTCAAGTTTTCCCTTTTTCTGGGATGTTCTAAATCACCGTTCCCTGAACTAATCAGGAAGAGAGTTTGGCAGAGCTTTCAGGTGTCCTTGCCAGGTGAGCCCTCACACCACCCACAGGTGAACGACTCCTCGACATTTCAACCAAGTGAAGGTGAAATGCCAGCTGGAAGCGCTGGGGATTCACTCAGAGGTGTTCAGAGCTCCATAAAACACGAGCACAGCGTCCCTGGCTCCTCTTCTCTGCCCTGGCAGCCTGGAGAACCCATCTCCATGGGCACCCGGGGGCTGTGCCTCCCTGCCCTCCTGCAGCACAGGGCCCGGGGCATTTCCAGACACAGCTCGGGGTTCCTCTGGAGCAGGTGGCTGTGTGTGGCCACGGAGCAGTGGCACCTGTGCCACCCCAGTCCCGCTGCTGCAGAGCTGATCCACGTTCAGCTGGCTTTGTGGCAAAAAAATAATAATAAAAAAAAATAAACAAAAAACCAACCAACCCGAATGTGTGGCAAAAAGTAAAACGACTTTTTAAATTTTTTTTTAGAACTGCAGAATGATTAAAGGTTGGGAAAGCCCCCTGAGACCAGCAAAGCCAACCATTAACCCAGCACCACAGCCATGGTCAGCACCAACCCATGGCCCCAGGTGCCACATCCACGCATTTTCTGAGCCCTTCCAGGGATGGGGACTCCACCCCTGCCCTGGGAAGCCGACAACCCTTTCCATGAAAACCTTTTCTTTATCTCTAACCTAAACCTCCCCTGGCACAGCCTTTGGCTGCCAGGGTACCAAGCCAGGTATCTGAGTCGGATGCAAGACTGGCAATTTTTGTTGAAGAAACGACAAAGAAGAAACAATTTGAAAACTGTCTTTACTAAAACCTTGAGGTTTGAGGCACGAGCTGGAATATAAAAGACTCGAGTTCTGAATTCGGTGGGAAGGACTGAAGAGGGTATGATGCGCAGGGAAGGGGAGGAGTGGGTGGTGCTTTACACCAAAGACACCTTCGCTGTTTGCAGTGGATTGGCTGATTGTGAGCCCCGAGGGCTCCGGTGGGTGGGAGGCAGCGAGGAATTCCCCGAGGGACCCCACCTCGCACATCCCGCTGAGGCTGATGATTCATTGCTCATCGTTTGGGGCTGCTTTAGAATCACTCATAACCCATTGATGGGTTATATTATGGGATGCAGGATGGGGCAATTTTTCATAAAATCGTGAAATCATTAAGGTTGGAAAAGACCTCCAAGATTACGGAGTCCAGCCTTTAAATATCCTTGTGAAAGGACATATTGTCACCTCATTTCATCCTAACACGGTCACACAGGAGCTCACCTGCACATGCTGGGCTCTTGGGGCTTTGTGGGTGTCTGTGCAGGGCCAGGAGCTGGACTGGGTGGTCCTGGTGGGTCCCTTCCCACTCAGGATGTTCTGTGACTCTGATGCACGCAGTCAGGAGTTCAAACACAGGGTGGGGAATGGAGCCTTGGCAGCTGAGCACAGCGAGGGCAGCCCAAAAAGGGGGATTTGATCCTGCTGTGTGCAGGGATGGCACCGGTGAGGGGAAGCAGTGCTGTGGCTGTGCCTGCTTTTGAGGGCTGACGAAGATTTAATGAGAGGATAAAAATCACAGTGAAACCCTGTGTGCTTAATGAACTTTTCCACAGCAAGAGGTTAAAATAGTTCCTTCGGGGGTTCCTGTTTTGTTTTCGTTTGTTGCCTTGTTTGTTTCTTCTTTCCAGCCCACACTCACAGAAAATCTCCAGCACTAAAACGTTTGATATTTACAGGAAGAGACACCCCAGCAACCAGTGGCAGAGCACAAGCACCAAATGCAGACAGCTTGTGGCTGGCAACACCGGCCACCAGAACCGCTTTTCCGGGAAGAGGACGTGAGGGAAGGTGTGGAGGAGATGCAGGTTCATCCCAAGGCCCATGGGAGGTGTCCCGCCAGTCCCAGCCGTGCGTGTTCTGCTCGCAGCTCGCTCCCCGAGCCCCGCGGCCGTGCAGAGCACACGGGGGTTCCAGCTGCTCCCCCGGCAGAGAGAGCTGGAACCCGGCCCCGGGCAGCTGCCACTGCCAGCTTTCCTACCCCTAACGCATTAAAATGCAGCTGCATTGCAAAAAACCTTTCACGAAGCTTCCTCACGGTGAAATCAAACGAGCAGGAGCACACCAGAGCGTGTTCCTTTCGTCTGGAATGTGTGCAGCTGTTAACTGGGCTGCTGGTGGGATCCCTGGGTTCGGGATCAGTGCCACGTTACCCCACACTCCACCAGCACCTACAGAGGTGTCCTGAACTTCCCGGGGGCAGCCCAGACCCCGCTGGGCACTGGCCACGGCAGCGGCCACAGGGCTGAGCAGGTGGGTGCCAGGGGTGCCCCAGGTGCTCCAGATGCTCCAGGTGCCCCAGGTACCGGCGGTGCCCCAGGTGCCAGAGGTACCAGAGGTGCCCCAGGTGCCCCAGGTGCCCCAGGTGCCCACTGCCAGCAGCAGCCATTGCGCTGCTAATTGAGAGCTGGCATTCAACAACGTTAATTGGCGCCTGCCCCTCCTCCCTGCATTATTTTGGCATCATTAAGCAACATAAGCTGTTGCTTTCTCACAACATACGTGCGCCTAGCAACCACCCCAAAAGGTTATATTTTCTTCCTTACATGAAAATAACTCATTAATGCAAATTTGTTTGGCATCCGTGTTTCGGCTTGCCATAGGCAAAAGGAAGGAGTCAGGTTCAATCCAAGTTTAATTGCTACAGAAGCTATTCTGGGCCCTCATGGAAACAAGGTGATTCACACAAACCGCTCCCGTTCCCAGGGGCTGCACACCCAAATCCATGGGGCAGACGCAGGAAGTCTAAATACAAACACAGCCCACCTACAACAGAACAGCCCCGAGCCCTTCTGGTGGTTCCTCAGGCGACCCATGTCAGGGTTTAACCTCACCTCACTGGCAGAAGAGATGCCCACTGTGCCCGGATCCAGCTGCCCTGCCCGGCTCCCCCAGCCCCGTGCTGGGCCCCTCCTGGGCCCGCTGTCCTGGTGGGTGCTGGGGCACCCGGAGCACACCTGGCAGTGAGTGAAGAGCCCATCTTCACCTTTGAAAGCTGGAGTGGAGAAAGGGTGAACAAAGAGAAAATGACCCAAAGTCTGTTCCAGGCTTCACAGGGTGCCCAGAGCAGCTGTGGCTGCCCCTGGATCCCTGGCAGTGCCCAAGGCCAGGCTGGACATTGGGGCTGGGAGCAGCCTGGGACAGTGGGAGGGGTCCCTGCCAGGGAAGGGGTGGCACTGGGAGGGATTTAAGGTCCCTTCCCATCCAAACCATTCTGGGATTTGATGATTCTATCAAAAAAAGGAAGAAAAAAAAAAAGAAATCAACGATAGAAAAATGACAGAGGTGGGAATGCAGAAAGAAAAAAAAAAAAGCAATTAAAAAATCCCCTAACCCAAAAGTAACAGTAAAAAAAAAAAAAAAAGACCATGAAAGAAACACTTCCAACAATGCAGATGGAACTGGACACAAACCAGAACAAAACAAAAGCTATGGAGTGATATAAATTTTTAAGCGAATCTCACGACTGACCTCAGATAACAGGAAACAAGGCAAATAATGGAAAATCAATGGGGGCAAAAGAAGAGACCAGGAGAGAATCTGCAGAGAGTGTTCCCTGAAAAAACTGAAGCAATGAAGAGCTGAGTCACCTTTGCTTGGAAATGGGTGTGAAAAATTGAAAGAAATAATGGATGGTTTTTCTTAGCATCTCTTGTGTCAAAAGTGGGGGGTTGTTCTCCTGTCTCAGCAGAAATAGAGAAGTTTTTCCTTTCTTGGATGGGAATTTCTACAAACCCTCCGTCTCATGTCATTTTTATAAAATATATGCATTGAATTTCTTGGAGTTACAGTGGTTGCTTATAAAAAGAATTTATAAAAACGAAGTAAAATCTTTCAATTATGATCAACATATTATTTTTTATTTATAAGGATGGCATTAAAGAAAACCACAGAGCTGGAACCAGCATTGCTCCAAGCAGGCTCCCACCTCCTGGGGCCTTCCCTCAGGTGAGCTGTATCCTGGTCCCATGGACTCAGGTCATGGGTGGAGTGGGACTCCTGGCCCAGGGTCAATTTTTATTGCAAGAACTTAAATATAAATATAAAAAAAGGATAATTCACTTTTCCAGGGTAAGGGACGGTGCTACTGTGGAATGTCAATCTCTTGCACTACACATTAAAACTGAGGCAGACAATGTTTGATTAGTCACAACAACACCTTCCTAATTCTCAGAGCTACATTTCCTTGAGATGTGAATGTTCCAGGCCAGGCTGGACGCTGGGGCTGGGAGCAGCCTGGGGCAGTGGGAGGTGTCCCTGCCAGGGCAGGGGTGGGATGGGATGGGCTTTACGGTCCCTCCCAGCCCAAACCATGAGTCTATCACTGTATATTTCTTTTTGGAACTTGAGAAAATATTTTAAACAGCTTGCAACTGGAATCTTTCTCAGATGTCACAGCAGTTTTACAACATGGGGAAGAAAGATCCATGGAGATACCAACATTCAGACCAGGGCACAGGCAACCCCTGAGGGCTGAGAATCGCGGCAGGCAAAGCCAGCGCTGTGCCCGGCTGCGGCGGTGTTGTGGTCACTCCCTGACCACATCTCTCATTTCATGCACCACTGGAAAGTCTGGGTTTCACATGTACCAGCTGAACACCGCTGTGAATTCTGATTTTTCACAGTGCTGTGTTTGTAGTCTCTTATTTTAATCTACAAAAATAATACTCTGTATCTCTTTACAGTGAGCTGCAGCAGAGTCCTGCTAAGCTGTATCACGGATCACTCCTTTAAATCTGTGTTTTCTGGGGCACCACTATCAGAGCATTGGTTTGCCCTTCCAGGTGTGGAATCCCACTTAACCCTTTCATGGACCTGCCTTTTTCTTCAGCTCACCTCCTGAAGGGATAAGGCAAATCAAACCAATTAAAAACAAAAAACAGGTTTTGTGGCTGAAAAGGAGGGATCAGGTCCTGGGTGTGGGGTACCTTACTGCAGGTAGAATCACAGAACATCCTGGGCTGGGAGGGACCCCCAGGATCATCCCAGCCCCTGGCCCTGCCCAGACCCCCCAACACCCCCACCCTGGGCACCCCTGGCAGCGCTGCCCAAACGCTCCTGGAGCTCTGGCAGCCTCGGGGCCGGGCCCATTCCCTGGGGAGCCTGGGCAGTGCCCAGCACCCTCTGGGGGAAGAACCTTTCCTGATCTCCAGCCTGACCCTGCCTGGCCCAGCTCCAGCCGTTCCTGCGTGTGTCCCTGTCCCGGGGAGCAGAGATGTCTCTCCTCACACACGGGATCTGCTCCAGGGGCCCCATCCCAGCTCCCATCCCCGGGCTGCACCTGGGACCTGACGTGTGCGTGGAGAAATACCAAAGGAGAGCAGATGCCACTACAAACAAGGCTGATGGAACATAACTGTGAGAGGATTGGTGAGAGCCGCAGCAGCCCCCGCCCAGCCCGCCCGAGGCTCGGGGAGTGCGGCCGCTGCCGAGGCGCTGACAGCGCACCGTGCAGTCCGGTGGCACCTCCGCTGTGGCCGCAGCACGGCCCCGGTGAACAATGCGCGGAGCCAGAAGCACCTGCAGACGCTGTGCGATAAACTCCTTTTGCCCCCGGACCTGGTCCCTTAGAAACCCAACCCGCAGAGAGCGCGGATCGCGCTCCAGCCCGCCCCGGCTCTGCGCTGACCGGGACCGGCGCACGCTGGGGCCGCCCGTCAGCAGCGCTCCAAAGCTCGGACTCATGAAAATTCCATTTCCCGCAGAACGAGAGAGAAGCTCGATCTGCTGCTTCAAAATACTGATTTATGTTATCCCTTCCCCCTGGAATGTGGCCAGATTCTCGAGCTGGCTTTGTGAGGCCGGCAATGAAACCACTCTGCTGATCCCGGATAATTCCGGAGTCCAGCACTTCACTGCCTGTCAGGAGCCTGCCAGTCTGTCACCACAGCCCTGCTCTGCGGGACCAGGACTGTAACTGGTCATGCTGGACACAGCCTCAGGCCCGGGCTGCTCCTTAATTCGAAATCCATCTTGCAGACATGTTCTGTGCCGGATTTGTGGAAGTGCTCCTCATTACCCTTGGCAGGGGGCTGTAATGGCCATGGGTGCCCACACGGAACTCCAGAATTCATTAGGAACTGTCTGAGGCAGAAATGACCATCATGTCCCCTAATTAAATCTGAAAGGGACTGTCACCAGAACTTCATGCCTTCCTTTTAGACAAATACTTCAAATCACAATTTATGTGCAGGTTTGATGGGAAATTCTGTTTCTTATCTCATTTTGTCTTCACTTCTTGAGCCTCTAAGGTGTCAGACCGGGAGCAAAGACAGCAGAGAATGAACACAGAGAGGGGAAAATCAAGAAGTGCAAGGATGCAGACAGGTCTCTGAGGAACCTGCACGGTAACTGCTGCCCGTTGGGATGGGCACGGGCAGAGTTTCGGTGTTCAAACACAGAGAGCACCAGGTGTCCCAGCGGTCCCTGGGAATGACCCGTGGGCACGAGCTGAGCCCGGAGCCGGGTCTGGGAGAGGCTGCTCCCCCTCCTGCATCCCCGCGGTGGGAGCGGACAGCAGGGGGGTCTGCCAGAAGTGTGATAAAAAGGCAGGGTCTAAGACATAAAATGAGCGTTTCACAAGGAGCAGGACAGTTACACATGAGGGTGATTTATCTTCGGTTTCCTGAAGAGGAGCTTAAATTAATATTTGCGGATGCAAAGTCCCGAGTTCTCGATTAAATACACAGAGATAGTGGGTTTATCTGTGCTCGCACTCCCTCCTCCCGATGTGTTCCTTTGACAGAATCCTTAATGTTAGAGGCTTTTTCTGCACGAGGAACACAATGCAAAGCAGATTTTAGGAGGCCAGTTTTAACTGATATTCAGTGCCATTTTCCTTCACTGCCAGTTCCCTTCCCTATCCCCGGACATTATAACTACTGATTTAAAACTGGGTTTTTTGGGGTTTTTTGCTCCAGCCTTTGGGAAGCTCTGCAAACAGGGGGTTGGGCAGGAATTCCCTTTGCTGGGAGGACCCGCTGCCCCTCGGAGCGGCTCCAGCCCAGGCTGATCCCGGCTCTCCGGGGCAGCGTGGCTGCAGCAGAGGACATGAAACCAGCTCGGGAGGATTAACCCCGAGCTGTTTGTTCTCCCTTGCAATGATGCTGACGGGAAGTGTCAGGGTTTAACTCCAGAAACACAATTAGCATGGAAAGCAGGACTTTCAACAAATGGCATTATGATGGATTAAGGAGGGATTACTGCCTTGGATCTCACAGCTCTCAAGAAAATAACTTTAAAAACATTAAAAAAAAAAAATAAAGCTAAGAAATTAACTTGTTTTCCCCGGGAAGGAGATTTGTTTGCCTTCACTGCCATCTGCCATCCCTCGCCAATTTTATAAACAAGAAAACTAAAACAATGATCTAAATCACTCAGGGAAAACCTGACTGTGAGACTCCTCACCCCGGGCCGGGCTGAGCTCCGTGGCGCTGGGCAGTCCTCGGCCCGGCTCGGGGGCTCCGCGCTGCCCCGGCCCCCAGCAGGGCACAGGAGAGGCTGCGGGGGCAGCAGCGGGGCTGGGGAACCCGGGGGGCACCGGGGGCATCCCTCGGACACGGAGCCGGGGGCAGGGGAAGGGCGGCTCTGCCTGCTCCCGGCTCGGGGCAGCCCACCCGGCAGGAGCTGCGGCCGGCAGGGACCCAGGCACGGGATGGCCCAGTCTGGGTCTGCTCTCTCCTCACCAGCCCTCCCTGGCCTTCATCCCCCTGCCACTTATTTGCAATCCTCATCCCCCACCATGCCCCGGCCGCGTGCTGGGATCCAAACCCTCCAGTCCTGGGGGGCAGCAGGGAGGGGATTGGGATGCTGCTCCTGTGCTCAGGTGAGACCCCACCTGCAGAGCTGCCCCTGCCCTGGGACACAGCACAGGGAGGGCCTGGAGCTGCTGGAGAGAGCCCAGAGGAATCCACGGAGCTGCTCCAGGGCTGGAGCCCCTCTGGAGCCAGGCTGGGAGAGCTGGGCATGCTCACCTGGAGAGGAGAAGGATCCAGGGAGAGCTCAGAGCCCCTTGCAGGGCCTGAAGGGGCTCCAGGAGAGCTGGAGAGGGACTGGGGACAAGGGCTGGAGGGACAGGAGCCAGGGAATGGCTTCCCAGTGCCAGAGGGCAGGGCTGGATGGGATCTTGGGAATTGGGAATTGCTGTCTGGGAGGGTGGGGAGGGGCTGGTCTGGAATTGCCAGAGCAGCTGTGGCTGCCCCTGGATCCCTGGCAGTGCCCAAGGCCAGGCTGGACATTGGGGCTGGGAGCAGCCTGGGACAGTGGGAGGTGTCCCTGCCATGGCAGGGGTGGCACTGGGAGGGATTTAAGGTCCCTTCCAAACCCTTCTGGGATTCTGGGATTTTGTGGTGACAGACCCTGGTCCTGCCCTGTCCCTCCATTCTCCCTCCTCCCCATCCCAAAGCCTTTACAAACATCTCCCCTGTGGCCTTTCCAGTGCCCCGGGATGTGACCACGAGGATATGGCTGTGGAGAGATGCTGCACTGAGTTTGAGTTTCTCCCATCTCTCTCTCCTCCTTTTCTGGTGGCTGTAATTCAATTAAAGTCATCCTTAAACTTTCTGCTCAAGTGCACTCTGTGCTCCAGCATCCCCGGGAGGAAGCATCGCATTAGCAAAATCATATTTAGGATTCAGGATCCCTCTTCAAAAGAAGCTGCAAAGTTTTTAACAAGGGTAACCAGAACCTTTATTTTCCCAGTGGGCCACAAAAAAACACCGCTTAAGGTTATTAATTTTCTGACAATATGACTCTCAAATGCTGGATGGAAAAGAATTTATATTCCAGGCAGTACCTTCATTTTAATTATGCTTACCTTTCCAGTCCTTCTAAATCAAACTTGATTGCATTTAATAAGGGTTTTGAATTTGTCTTAATATTGTTTGGAATTAATACTGGTTTGTGAGCATCTGAGGATGGTAGGTCCCCAGGAGACCCTCCAAAATCTTGTTGTGATAAACAATCTAAAGGAACCACCTGTGATGAGGAATATTTCACATTTTTCCCATCAATTCTCTGTGCTGGGAGTTTTTCTTTTCTGGGCCCATGTAGCAGAAGAGCTCTGGCAGTGGCAGGCAGGAGCTGCAGTATAGACAGCTATAATAATTTCTATTTCCTTCTGACTGCCATTCCTGCCTGCCTTCCTCAAAAAACCCTGCCCATGCCAGCCTGGAAGGAGCTGGAGAAGGAGATCCCACAAGGAGCTGGGGAAGGAGATCCCATGAGGAGCTCAGGTGAAGGAGATCCCACAAGGAACTCGAGTGAAGGAGATCCCATGAGGAGCTGGGGAAGGAGATCCCATGAGGAGCTCAGGTGAAGGAGATCCCATGAGGAGCTGGGGAAGGAGATCCCATGAGGAGCTCAGGTGAAGGAGATCCCACAAGGAGCTGGGGAAGGAGATCCCATGAGGAGCTCAGGTGAAGGAGATCCCATGTGGAGCTCAAGAGAAGGAGATCCCATGAGGAGCTCAGGTGAAGGAGATCCCACAAGGAGCAGGTGAGGGAGATCCAGCACTCCCAGGGCTCAGGGGTCCAGCCCTCCTGGGAAGCAGGACACCCCGGGGTCCCGCTGCTCCCCAGCCCCTCGCTCCCAGGGGAGCGCAGCCAAAGCGATGCCAGTGTGCTGGAAGAGGAATTACCCAGCTTTGATGTCACAGGGGATTTCAGGAGGGAATTGCTGTTACTGCTGACTGTAACTCATCTGCTTCCCCAACTCTTTAAGAAATGAAGGAGAAGGAGATTTGTGTCTTTGATGTCGGCTGTGCGGGAAAACCTCTTCAAAGAGAGATGAAATGAGGGCAGTAAACTGGAGAGGCTCCGAGGTCCTGAGGGAGCAGCAGCCCGGCCACCACCACTTCAGCCACCAATTACCTCGAGTTCTCTGGGTTTCATTTTCTCCCTTACACAGACAGCACTGAGCTCTTTAATTCCTTCCTTCTGATCTCCGGCTCAGGAGAGCTCGTGCAGAGTTATTTCTGGCTGGCTTATGGGAAATATGAATCACAGAATCACAGGATCCCAGAATGGACTGGGTTGGAAGAGACCTCAAATCCCCCCCATCCCACCCCTGCCGTGGCAGGGACACCTCCCACTGTCCCAGGCTGCTCCCAGCCCCAATGTCCAGCCTGGCCTTGGGCACTGCCAGGGATCCAGGGGCAGCCACAGCTGCTCTGGCAATTCCAGACCAGCCCCTCCCCACCCTCCCAGGGAAGAATTTCTTCCAAATATTCTGCAATCCTCCTCTCAGAGGGCATTTGTCCTCCCCCTGCAGGTCCCAGCCCCAGGGGTCTGTGAGTGTTGGGAAGTGCAGAGATTCTGCCCCCAGAGGAGTGCCTGAATCAGCATCTCTGGCTGCCAGAACCCAGCCTGAGGTCCAGGACCTTCACCACAGCAAAGCCAACCTGACCAGGAGCTCCTGTGACACAGGCTGGAGATGCAGGATTAAAAGGAAATTCAGGGTTTTCACAGGACATTTTCATGATCTCCAGCTGTGCACTGGTAACTGTGGAACCAACACTCGGAGCAGATCCTTCAGTCTCATCCTTGTTCCTTGGAGAACCAAAGGCTTTGGATAACACAAGTAATAAAAAAACCCCTCTCTAGTTATATTTTAACTTCCAAAACAAACAAGACTATTATTAAAATAGATCTATATGGATGAATAGACAAAAATGATCTGAAAATTAGTAGATTACTGAGTTTGTGAAATTCACATTGTCTGTTAAGTTTTAAGGAGAATTTAGGATAATTTTGGCTGGAAGGGATGTCTGGGTGTCTCCCTCTCCTGAGAGTGGGGCTAGATGAGATCAGCTTGCTCAGGCCATGGTCTGATCTCGTTGGAGATGCCCCAGAAAGGGCCAGGATCAAGGTGCAGGTGTTGCCCATCAGATTTTGTCTCTAAAATTCCAAAGCCCAGCTCCCAGCACTCGCTGAGCTGCAGCTGTGGCACCTCCCACTCCACTGTCACTGCCACTGTCACCTCACACCCATTTGTCACTCCTAGGGGGTTATCAGTAGGCAAAGGGAAGGTGTCCCTGCCCAGGGCAGGGGCTGGAACCAGGGGACCATTGAGGTCCCTTCCAACCCAAACCTTTCTGCCAATCTATGAAATACCAAAAACGTAATTCCATCCCCCACAAAGGTAATACCTGTGGCAGCCACTGCTGCTCAGAATTTCACATCACCAGTCCCACAGCCCCAATGTAAAGAGATTTATTTCTGACATTAATTATTTCCCAGAGTGATTTTTCAATATGTTGTTACAGCAAACACGCCATCTGCTCCGGCTATCGGGGTCGGATGCAATGTGGCAACGAGGGCCTGGGGAGCCCGTGGGGCCGGGTCCTGCCACGCTGGGCTGGGGCTGGGGGCTGCAGGGTGGGATCCTGACCAGGGATGAGCTCCTGGTGGGGCCCCACAGCCCCTGATCCACACCGAGAGCTGCCACGGCCGCCTGTTCCTCCGACACCTCCTGGGTGGGGACTCCAGCACCTCCCCGGGAGCCCCTTCCCACACCTGACAACATTTCTATGGGGAAATTCATCCTGGTGTCCAACCTGGTGCACCCTGAGGCCATTTCTCCCTGGCCTTCCTGGGAGGGCCACAGCCTGGTGACAGCAGCCGGGCGGTGACTCGGCTCAGAGGAGACTCAGACATGGAGAGACCTGATGGGAAACACAGGGGTCTGCAGCCCCTTCAGCCAGTTCTGGGGATGGACCTGTGATGCCTCAGGGTTTAACTTTTCTATTCCCAGCCCTGCAGTGCCCAGTGTGTCACTCTGGAGTTGCCTGTTCCCTGGTCAGTGCTGCTCTCTGTGCTGGGCACACACAGCAAAGCCTCTCCGGGGCTGCTCTCCAAGGACACCCAGCCCAAACTGGGCCCAAAAAGCATCAACCAAAGAGCCTCTGAGGGGGGCAAGCTGAGGGCAATTCCATCATTAACTGCAGCTTTAATTAAGGGAGAATGAACCCTGAGATGCAAATGAAGCAAAGGCAGCAAAGTGGGAAGAACTCGTGGCCTCTCAGGGTCCATCTCGGGGCCCATCTGGGCAGCACCTCTGGCTCCCCAGGGGTACCTTTGGAGGCCTTTCCAAGAAATCCCCACCTTTATTCCCTTTACTCCTGGCTGGGCTCTGTTCCTGGGAGGGCTCTCAAGGCATCACCTGCAGCTCCCCTCCACAGCTGGGATCGAGCCTTGGCTGGCACCTGCTGCCCACAGGGAAGGGCACAGGGGGTGGGCTCGGCCAGGGATGGATCTGCTGGAAGGACTCTCCATGGGAATGATTTGCTCTGCATGGGCATCATCCTGGCTGGGAGGAGAGCCCTGCTTCAGCCTCAGGAGCATCCACATCCCATGGCAATGTCAGGAGGGGTTCCTCTGCTAAATTAGATAATTTTCTCCCAGAAATCTTGTGAAAGGAAAGATAAGAAGATCCTGTTATCCGTGTCATGGAATCACAGAATCCCACACTGGAAGGGACCTCAAAGCCCACCCATGGCAGGGCCACCTCCCACTGTCCCAGGCTGCTCCCAGCCCCAATGTCCAGCCTGGCCTTGGGCACTGCCAGGGATCCAGGGGCAGCCACAGCTGCTCTGGGAAATCACCCTGTGCCAGGGAACAATTCCCAATTCCCAATATCTGCTCTGGTATCACCCCAATCATCACCCCAGTCACTCGCAGGGTCCCAGTGCCCGCCCAGGGTGCAGGAATCGCCTCAGGATCAGGGGAGGGCTCGGTGCAGCATCTGGGCAGGAGATGGGGCACAAACACAGAGCCCCAGCCTGGGGCAGGAGCTGTCCCGGAGCTCCCCGAACAGACAGCGGGGAACCCGTGTGGCCTGAGCGCCCAGCCCTCTGCTGGGAGGGCCCCCCTCTTCCCACCTTGGATTTTGTGTTCCCAACCCCTCCCTTTGTAGTGTGAAATGCGTTTTCTCTGCTGCATTTCCCAGCAGGAGGATGATCTGCTGCAGGGTCCGTGGCACTGACAGGCACCAGCGCCGTGCTCACACCGGGTGGGGATTCACATCCCGGCTCCCAGCTTCTCCTCCATGGAAATCGTTTGCAGGAGCGCTGTCCCCTGGCTCTGCTAGGAACTATTTCAGCTTCAGCAGCTCCACAGAACATCCAAAATAAACCCTGGAAAGGGAAAAGGAAAAAAAATAAAAAGATGAATCAATTTAAGGAATCTGCCTTCCAAAAGGCAAAAAGCTGTTGTAAAGATCTTCCCAGCCTAGATGAAAATATTTCGCATCACTGCTCTGACTCATCAGAAACGCTGGCAGAAAATTGGCCAGGAGCATCCAATTTAACCTTCCAGGAACTGCTGCTTCAGCAAAAAAAGCATCTGCTGGGAACATGCCAGGATAGGCAAAACTAGGGAAAAATATATGAAACAAACTATTTCTGTAAGAAAGGAATAATGCAAAGTTATGAATATATGCAGGATCACAACAGATTAAATAAAAATATCAATGAATAATAGAATATCCTGAGTTGGAAGGGGTCCACAAGGATCACAGAGTCCAACTCCAACATCAAAATAGGGATAATCAGTATGCTTCTTCTGATCAGTGAAGGAGGATCAGGGCTCCTTTTGTATACACACAAATATAAAAAATTCACAGGTGCATGAATTCGATGGAAACTTTAAAAGTGTGTGGTTCAGTTGTGATTTGGAAAGAAACAGGTGCTCTAAATGTGGGGAATTTCTGTAGGCAAAAAGATCACTGAGTTTCCAAAACTTTTATTCTGCAGACACGGGGAGATTTTGGTGGCACATTTCCCACTGCTCAGTGCTGCTGCTCACATCAGCTGCCTGCACACTTTAACAGCTTGTTGGAGACCAGGGAAGGACAGATTCTCAAGCCCTGGGGCAAACATTGCACATTTGTACTTGGAATGTGGGCACATGGAGCAAAAATGGCTGGGACTGCCCAGCCTGGAGAGGAGAAGCATCCAGGGAGAGCTCAGAGCCCCTTACAGGGCCTGAAGGGGCTCCAGGAGAGCTGGAGAGGGACTGGGGACAAGGGATGGAGGGACAGGAGCCAGGGAATGGCTTCCCAGTGCCAGAGGGCAGGGCTGGATGGGATCTTGGGAATTGGGAATTGCTGTCTGGGAGGGTGGGGAGGGGCTGGTCTGGAATTGCCAGAGCAGCTGTGGCTGCCCCTGGATCCCTGGCAGTGGCCAAGGCCAGGCTGGACATTGGGGCTGGGAGCAGCCTGGGACAGTGGGAGGTGTCCCTGCCAGGGCAGGAATGGATGAGCTTTGAGGTCCCTTCCCACCCAAACCCTTCTGGGATTCCACATTGCACAAAATGCAATAAAAAATATCACTGGCCACGAAGAGAAAATTCAGCCCAACATTTTTCTGAGGGGCTCAGGCCTGGCACGGGCTGGCCAGGGAGCTGTGGCTGCCCCACCCTGGGAGTGTCCAGCCTGGGCTGTGCCAGGTGTCCCTGCGCCACTGCCACCCCACCTCTCTGCAGCTGCCGAGGTACTCTGAAGTACATGAAGGAATTTATAACATTTATGGCTTTCAGTAAATCATTGTCTGGCAATTTCTTTCAACAGCTTTGAGTGTCCTGTTTGAAAGGCCTTTTCTCCTGTTTTGTTGGGTTTTTTTCCTGAGCTGTTGGAACTTTTTGAAGTGGAGCAATTGTTGGTTTTACCTGAAATTGATGAGGTTTGCACAAAGACCAACTCCAAGATGGAAGAAAGACTTTGGAGAAAGGAACCACTTTCCTTTCAGAAATATCTGCATGGAAAGAAAGTCTAGTTCCTGGGAAAGTGAAGGAGCACTTGAAGGAGGCACGGAGCGTTTAGGATGTAAAGGCTGGTGGAAATTCAAGAACCATGGTTTTGCCACAAGATGATACTTGATATTTCAGCAGCAAATTCGTCCCTCTCAGCACAGCTCTCTGAAGCGCTGTAAGGAGGCAGAACAGCAGCAAATGCTGCACAGGGAGCATCCTGCTCCCTCCAACAGCTGCACAGAAATCAATCAATTCCTTGGCACTGAGCTGATGCACAACATCCCTGCTACCTGGGCTATTTCTAAGAGAAACATTATTTATGGCACCTCATGAAGAACTCACCTTCACAAGCTCAGGGAAACGCCGATAGATAAATGTTCGCAACACCTATCATTAGAACAATTGTTCTGCAGGAACTCCCCACTCATCCCAGGAAAAAAATGTTTGGAAGACTATTAAAATAAAGCTGATGAAAAATAAAATTTTAAAAAGTGCATGTAAAGAATTTTTATTTGGCTGCAATAACAAATATCTGAGAAATTGAAAGCAAAAAGAAAACGTGAATGCATTAATGTTTTCTGTACATCGATTTCCAAGGTCATCATTCTGGGGATGGCAGTAATATCACACAGAAAACTGATGCTGCACGGAGTTAATTTCCAGCTCTGAAGTGATGCCCAGCAGACACAGACTGTAATAGCTCTGCAATTATTCAGCTCGCTAACGATGCCCAGCACTGAAAACCAGTGCTGTAACTATTTACTGAAATGTTAAATTAAATGCTGCCAATAATGGAAGTCGCAGGCACGGGGGCTCCTGCCCAATGGAACTTCCATCACTCCTTACTCATTTCATTAATCCAAATTCATGGTCTCCAGGTTTATTTCCTTTCCTAATGCAGAGTGGGTTTGTGACTGGGGCTCCAATCAGACCATGCAAAGCTGTTCCTTCTCCTCCTGCTTCTGCAGTCACATCCTGGAGGACACCTCTGTGGCTCAACAAAAATAGACATTTTTACTGCTTTTTTTTTTTTTTAGTGTGTAAATTTTGATCTGGAGAAGAAAAAAACAAGGAAGGAAAAAGACTATTCTATATTTGTTTGCACCTAAATCTGACATTTGCTATTTTCATTCCAGGTAAAATGATATCAAATCATTTTCCTGAATAAATAACACCCCAGGATTTCCTAGAGACTTTGTCCCCAGTGAAAGATAAAAATATCAATATAAAAGATTCCCCTATTTCAGTAGTAAACATCTGCAGAAACAAGTTGCACTGGGAACTTTCCCTGGACTGTAGGAATGGCATAAACCCGGAAAGCCAGGGGAAAAATATTTATCACATTTCTGAGAGAATTTCTGAGCTAGTCTGTCCCTGAATAATTTTGTGCTAACAGCACAACTAAAGGGGGACTTTGAGCAAATTTGACACTTCACACAGGGGGATCACAATTCCTCAGGTGGATCCCTCCTGGTTTGGCATTGACAGACTGGATTTGCAGCTCCTGGGAAATCATCAACTCCAGGAGAGCTCAGAGCCCCTTGCAGGGCCTGAAGGGGCTCCAGGAGAGCTGGAGNGGAGCTCCAGTTAAGCTGCACTCTGAGCTGGTTTCATGTCTGTGATGAAGCTGGCATTACAAATCAAGGTGAAAACACCCTGCCAGGATCCAGCCCTGCCAGGATCCACCCCTGCCAGGATCCAGCCCTGCCAGGATCCACCCCTGCCAGGATCCACCCCTACCAGGATCCAGCCCTGGCAGCACCCACAGCCTCTCTGCTGCCTCGTGGAGCTGAGCACGGACAACTGGCAGCAGGAATTGCTTATCCAGAGCTCTGTCATCCTCTTAAGCAATTTCTTATAGCACAGCAAACAGTTTATGCAGTCCTCTCAGGAGAGAAATCAAAAGCTAAAGGGATAAATGACCAATTAGGCGGCCTCATTTTGGATCTAAAAGCAGGACCAGCAGTATGTGATGGAAAAGCAAAATGCTCCCTTTTCTGGCTGCACTTTGGCTGAAGCTAAACCTCCGCCTCAACAAAAGCAGTTTTCTCTCCCCAGCCCTGAGGAGGGGCAGAGGAGCTGCTGGCAAGAGAATCACAGCCCGCAGCAGCATCTCTGGGTGGTTATTTCTGTTTTTCCTGCTGATTTCTGAGGCTGCTGTGGTGCCTCCCTGCTAAACCCTGGGAGCAGCAGACACGTGTTGCACTTGGCTCAGCCAGAGGCACCAGCTGGCCCTTGGGGCCACCCCAAAGAGCCCCAGTGAGATGAAAGCTCATTGAAGGGTGGCCACCCCAGGCACTGGGGCCACATCCACCCCGGGCACTGGGGCCAGAGCCCCCTGAGGGTCTCTGTGCAGTGCCAGGGAGCAGCACAGACACAGCCGGGCTCCAAACGGAGCCGTGCAGCTGGTGAGGAGCAGGGGAAGGGAAACCTGCTCGCTGCTAAACACGGCCCCAGCTGTGCCAGGAGACGCTGAGCTGTGCTGGGGACAACATCTGGTACCTGCTGACCTTTCCCCAGCTGTGCCTCCCACCCTGGCAAATCGCTCTCTCTGCGCTGCCAAAACAGCCATCAATTAAAAATGCATTACACAGCTCCCTAAGGCAAAGCCAAAAATTGCTGCTTATTCATTCTGCAGATACTCAAAGTGTGTTGACAGAGAGTTTTCCACATCAAATATACTAAAAATTTAATTGACCTCACCTGTGAAGAGATACTGGAGAAAACAAGTGGGACAGGTTGGGAAATGACATCTCCATCTGCGTGTGGATGGCTCAGGGCAGGGCCAGCCCCGGCTCCCTCGGGCTCTGCTCCGTCACCTGCCCTGCCCGGGGTGCTGCTGGGGGTGCACAGGGGATCCCTGCAGAGCCAGGGACAGTCCTGGGGACAGGTCAGGGGGTACAGTGGGTGCAGGGCACCACAGCATCAGCCCAGCCTGGCACAGCTGGCCGTGTGCCCTGCCATGGTGGGAGGGACCCTAAATCCCCCCAGTGCCACCCCTGCCCTGGCAGGGACACCTCCCACTGTCCCAGGCTGCTCCCAGCCCCAATGTCCAGCCTGGCCTTGGGCACTGCCAGGGATCCAGGGGCAGCCACAGCTGCTCTGTGTGAGCTGAAGGGCCAGGCTGTGCCCGAGGCTGGGAATGAAAACCAGGAGATTGAACATCCCCAGGAGCGTGTGTTAATGTGAGACTGAATTACGCGTCTGACATCTTCGCTGGGGATGTTCAATTTTCCAGTCTCTGTCTGGATAGACTTGTCATAATTACACAGCTGCTCAGAGAGAAGTCACAGCTCAGCTGGATGAGTTCTGGAGTGGCACTGGAGCTCCTGGATGCCACAGCAATCGCTGCCCTTAGCCAGGACATTGCTGTCCCCTCAGCCTGGGACTGCAGGCACATGTGAGGGCACAGGGGCTCCTCAGCCTTTCTTCTGGGCAGCTCTGTGCTCACCAAAGCCATGTTCAGGCAAGAACACGCCATGCCAGGAGTCTGGGAAAAGGAGGCTCAGGGGGGACCCTGTAGCTCTGCACAGCTCCCTGACAGGAGGGGGCAGCTGGGGGGGTCGGGCTCTGCTGGCAGGGAACAGGGACAGGAGGAGAGGGAACGGCCTCAGGCTGGGCCAGGGGAGGCTCAGGGTGGGTTTTGGGGAACATTTCTTCACTGTCAGAGTATCTAAGGAAGTCTGTGACTCAGGAGAGCTCCCAAACACATCCCAAGTGCCTGAGAGCTTCTGGTGTCCAGGCTGTGCCCAAGGTGCCGTCCATGGTGGGCTCTGCACGGCTCATCTGGAGCATCAAAATCTCCCACACCGACACCATTTGTGCCTCTCCTTGGTACCAGGGATGCACTTTTCTGCCAGGCTTGTTCCCTCTTGAGCTTTTCTGTTGCCTTTGTTTTTCACATCAAACTTTTAACAGTGAGAAAACACAGCCAGGGAGATTTTACAAAGACCAGCATTCTCACCCAAACACAGCAAAAGCACCTCGGAGGAACTTGGACAGCTTCCTTACAGAATGGCCCTCTCCAGGGATGGACACAAAACTCAATGTGAGTTCTACACCAAACATGAAGAGTCTGGGTTCGAGCCCACTGCTCTGAGAGCAGAGCAAACCAGGACATTCAGAGCAGAACAGTTTGCAGTGAATGGCAGAAATATTAATACTCGTGGGGGTTTTTTGTCTTTTTCCAGCTGCTTCCACATAAAAGTGTAAATTGTATTTGCTCTGGGTCCCTGGGTACTATCTCGAACTTAATAAATATCTACTGCCTCACACTAAATCGGTGCTGCTTTGGGAGAGCCGTCGAGGAACAGCGGAACAATGCCAGGACAATACCAGGGTGTGGGAGTGGAGCTGAGCACGGCCCTGACGGGAATTAAAAACAGAGACCCGGGGACAAATGGCACCTTTGCATGTGAATAGCAGCGAGGAGCGGGTGGCATCTCCCGGCAGGTGAGCGGTGCTGGCTGTCCCGCGTTGGTGTGGCGGTCACAAGCACGCCTCCAGTGCTGTTGTTTTCCTGGGAGATGTATGATGGGCATTTACTGATGGCACAATGGGCTGTGCTTCCACTGGCACAGGTCTCGCTGCGGTGCCTGCAGTGAGGTCACTGCAAAGCCCGGCAGCTGTAGGGCTGAGCAGAGCCCGGGGCAGAGCAGGCAGGGCTCTCGCTGGTGTCCCCGGGCAGCTGCAGCACAGAAGCTTCTGAGTCGCTGAGAGCGGCCTGAAACAGGGGATTCATTTCTAATGTGGGCCATATCCCAGAGCTGGGATGAAATTCATTTCTCCAGAGCCTGAGGAAGATAAAACATTAGGGAGTAACTCTTAAAACATGAACAGCACTCGGAACGTGATGGGTGCTCCTCTTCAGGTCAAGTAAAGTCCAAGTACAAGCGTTCCTGGCTCTGTCCAAAGAAGGGAGTTCATGCTGGAGCTGTGCTGACAGGACGAGGAGTGGTGGGTTCAGACAGACACGGGGCAGACATCAGGGAAGGAATTGTTCCCTGGGAAACCCCTCCCAACCCAAAGCACTGCACGAGGCAGTGACTCCGTGCCTGTTCCAGGCCCGGCAGGGACGGCTCTCCTGGCACACCCGAGTGCCAAAGCTGGGGCTGATCCTTGCTGCCCAGCTCCAGAGGCTCAGGGAAGGACTGGACATGGCCCTCTGGTCTGGTGACAAGGTGGGGGTCAGTCAGAGCCTGGACTCGGGGATCTCAGAGGGCTTTTCCGAAATGAACCATTCCACGATTCTGTGACCCGGTGACTCTGGACAGCAGGCTCAGAGTGCTGGAGAGGGAGGGAGCTGCCAATGAGTCTGCTCTGCCTTCCTGGGACTACAATTATCAGCACCTCCAGTGTCTGTAACGGAGGGGAAGGTGTGAGGGGCTTATCCCCAGAGGGAGGGAACAAGCAGCCCGTGCCTGTGAGCGGGAGGGGAAGCAGCCTCAGGCTGAGCTCACCTGCACCGAGCCCCAGTGATGGGAGCAGGGACTCCCAGCAGTGCTGAGGGCTCACACAGCAGAGCTGCTCGGCTTCCCCGGGCTGGAAGAGCCGAGAGGAGGGGCTCTGTGAGCCCGTGGGGAGGGTCCTGCTGGGAAACGTGGGGCTGGGAAGGGGCTGGCTCTGGGCAGGCGGCCCCTGCTCACATTGCACAGGGTGCTCCCATTGAGGCACTGGGGCCCTGCTGGGACTGAGGATAAACCCCTCAGGTCTGGGGTCACTCGGGTACCCTGCACTAAAGACCCAGCCCAAGGCACAGGGACATAAAAATAACATGGAACTTCTCGTAGATGATGCATTCTAGGGGAGGCAAAGGAACACGGAGGCATTTCGGAGCACTGCAAAGGCAGAGTGGGTGCTTGGGAAAGGAAATGTTTCCATTTCTGTGGAAAAACCTAAATCCAGGAAGATATGCGAGAGGAAGGATGCTTCTGGGAATTTGGGTCCTGTTGAAATACTGTCCCAGATTCACTCTGAAGTATTTTGCAAGCAGCTATTCAGAAAAGCACTTTTGCTTATGCTGCCTCACACCAAAGCTGAGCTAAATCACAATCCTGGCAAAACTGCTGAGGAGGTCCTTGCTGAGAGCTGCTCAGGCCGTTCACCTGGCGTGCCCTGGAGAAAGATCCTGATTAGATCCAGTGGTTTAAAGGGATTTTTGAGTGCTTAAAATACATCAAACCCCTGCTGGATTCAGCAGGAAGAGCCTCATTTTGCACAGCTGCTGGCAGGTACCGTCATGCCCACACGGTTATGGGCTCTGCTGTAAACAGGGCTCTCCGTGGGGCCCTGCAGGTGGCTCCTGACACAGAAGAGTACCAGGTTCAGCTCCGAGGGCCACCCCCAACCCCCGGTGGGCTCACTGAGCTTGGTGGGGGACTTTGCACAAATGGAGGCTCGGAGTTATTTCACATCTGTGCCTTGGGTTGGGCCAGGAAGGAGTTTTTGCAGTCCTTGTGGTCTGAAGGATGTTATTTAGTGAAAAGTGTTACTGGGAAAGACTGGGAGAAAAAAAGGGATTAAAAGTCTCCTGCAGAAGACTGTCACCTATCCAGATATAACACACAATTTATTGCCTTTTAATCCTTTTATTGCCTTTAATCACTGAGTAATGCGGTGTGGTTCATTTAGGGAAATGATTCCAATCTAATTGTTGTATTTGTCTGGTAAAATCCAGTTAATACCTCAGTGACACGCATGGAAATCCCTGTTTGTGCCTCTCCTGTGCCGTGGGTGGGCGGTGATGTCCTGCTCGTGTCCTGTCCCTGACCAGGCTGGGGGATCTGCAGGGAAGAGTGGGGAGGGAATAAAGAGAGATTTCTGTCAGTGCGACATTAAT
The DNA here is from genome assembly GCA_013399225.1 of Rhipidura dahli. Classification (NCBI taxonomy): domain Eukaryota; kingdom Metazoa; phylum Chordata; class Aves; order Passeriformes; family Rhipiduridae; genus Rhipidura; species Rhipidura dahli. The sequence continues at coordinate 381,986 of VXAC01000982.1, forward strand.
TATTTTCTCTGCTCATTAAAAAGCCCACGATTTATAAATTAGCATTCACCATCCGCAGGCTGCACATCGGTCAGATGAGAACACGAGGCGCCTTTCGAGGGCACCGCGGGAGCGCGGCCGCTGCGATGCTCCGGCTCCCCTCCGGATCCCCTCCGGCTCCCCTCCGGATCCCCTCCGGATCCCCTCCGGCTCCCCTCCGGATCCCCTCCGGATCCCCTCCGGATCCCCTCCGGCTCCCCTCCGGATCCCCTCCGGATCCCCTCCGGATCCCCTCCGGCTCCCCTCCGGCTCCCCTCCGGATCCCCTCCGGCTCCCCTCCAGATCCCCTCCGGCTCCCCTCCGGATCCCCTCCGGATCCTCGGGAGGCTGCCCGCCAAAGGAGCCGCTGCAGGGAACAGCAGAGCCTTGTTATCATCCCAGCGCTATCTCGCTGCCTCCCTCCTCGCTTCCCCTCCTTATCTGCTGCGCTCCCGCTCGCCCGGACCCTCCTTTCCTTTGTGCCGGGATGGGTGGCGGATTCAGCGCATCCTTCGCTGCTGTGACTCACTGCCCGCGCACGAACCGGCTCTCTGAAAAACAGCTCTGTCCCAGTCGGGAAAGCAGGATCTGACCTGAGCCACAGCGAAAAGTTGGGGAAGAACATTCAGAAATTCCTCTGACCAAAGGCAGACCCCGGTCCGTGGGACTTGTGTCCCTCCAAGCTGTGGTAGTGGCAGTGTCACATACAGCCAGAAATGTTTTTAAAACTAAAAGGATTTCCCTGCTATCCAGCCTAAATCTCCCCTCCTGGAACACAGAAACCAGAGGAATTGGGATTTGTGTCAGTACACAGGATAAAGCTGAAAAGCAGATATTTTAAATTCCTTAATGGTCTTAGATTTTAAGCCCAGTCTTAATCGTGTTGAAAACTGCACTTCACAAAGCATTACTCCTGAAACCTTACACTGTTCCTGGCTTTTGCAGGTTGGTTTGGGGTTTCTTTCAGGTTTTTGTTTTGATTTTGTTTGGTTGGGATTTTTTTTCATGTGTAGTATTTGTTTGTTTAAATTGCTTTTTATTGTGCATGTTTGACAGCAATCAGGAAAAAAGAACAGTGCCTTTCTGGAACTTACTTCTTTGGATCCACCAGGCTGTGGAGAGCTTTGGAGATTTCAGAGGGTGCCATCAATGCTTTTTCAAAGGCAGTTGTTGCTGCAGTGTGTAAGGAATGGAACCAAGTGGCTTTATTTTGCTGTTCTCTGGCTACACACAGGCAGTCACCGTACTCTGGACCTGCTGCTCTCACAAACCTGCCCCAAGCCCAGCCCGCTGAATCCAGCTGAACCCCTGCTGGACACTCGTGTCCAGCTGCTCTCCCGTTCCCATCATGGCCCCAGGGACGCCTCCGTGCAGGAAATGTTCACTCTGCCTGCCCGGGCCTCGGCCTTGCCCAGGGAACTGCTGCTCCTCCATCCATCCTGCTCCTCCATCCATCCTGCTCCTCCATCCCTCCTGCTCCTCCATCCCTCCTGCTCCTCCATCCATCCTGCTCCTCCATCCTGTTCCTCCATCCATCCTGCTCCTCCCTCCATCCTGCTCCTCCCTCCATCCTGCTCCTCCATCCTGTTCCTCCATCCATCCTGCTCCTCCCTCCATCCTGCTCCTCCCTCCATCCTGCTCCTCCATCCATCCTGCTCCTCCCTCCATCCTGCTCCTCCATCCCTCCTGCTCCTCCATCCATCCTGCTCCTCCCTCCATCCTGCTCCTCCATCCCTCCTGCTCCTCCATCCATCCTGCTCCTCCCTCCATCCTGCTCCTCCATCCCTCCTGTTCCTCCATCCTGTTCCTCCATCCATCCTGCGCCTCCATCCTGCTCCCCACACACCCCACACCTTTTCCCTGCACCTCAGCTCTCTCCTGACACCTGAGACACCTCTGGCACCTGGCACACCCCTGACACCTGTCACACCCCTGGCACCTGGCGCACCCCTGGCACCTGGCACACCCCTGCCCAGTTCTGAGCTGGAGCCACACTTCCGTAGCACTTCCCAGCAAACTCGTGGGATAGAGGAATGTCTGGAGGGCCCAGTGGCATCATCTGGTCCACGCCTGAGGTTTCTCTAATTCACTGTCTGCAAAGACAAATCAACTCAAAGAAAGGACAAGGGTTTCCAAAAGCTGAAAACACCCTTTAAATTATTTCCTTTATGATTCGGTTAATGTCTTGTTTGCAGTTCTTATCAAAATTCATTTGGAGAGATGCTTCTATGAGAAGATTAGGAAAAAATGGAGAGAACACTTTTTTTTTTACACGTTCAAAACCATGGACGGGCCATGGAATTACAGAATTCCAGAATCCTTGAGGCTGGAAAAGCCCTCCCAGCCCATCCAGTCCCAGCTGTGCCTGACCCCGCCTTGTCCCCAGCCCAGAGCTCTGAGTGCCACCTCCAGGAATTCCTTGGACACCTCCAGGGATGGGCACTCCCTGGGCAGCCCGAGGCCATCACAGCCCTGCTGTGAGCTGTAAAATCCTCCTGCAGTGCTCTCCTTTGGCACAGCCCCTTCCTGCCTTGCTTTGCCTTCCCTTTCTTCTGCCTCTTCTCTCTCTTTCCTGGTTTTTACGCTTCTAAAGCCGTGTTCAGACCTGCCCCCGGGCGCTGTGCTGGAGTCAGCACTGCACAAACGCCCTTTTAATTTCCACGCGGCTGAAACGCAATCAAGATAAAAGGTTTAATTTTTCAGATGCATTTGATATCTCGTGGCCATTTAAGTGCCTTGATCAGTGGGCTGGGCCGGTGCCAGCCCTGTCGCACTTGGCTGCTGCTGAGACAGAGCTTAAAGAAGCACAGGGCATTAGTGGCTAATGGGGATGCAGCCATAAATCCTCAGATAAAAGCACAAAGGGGAGCAGGGATACAGGAGCGCAGGAATACAGAACGAGAGGAATGTTTTCAGGAGCCATTTGCAAAATCAGGGTTCCTTTTGCTGCGCTGCTTTAGAAATGAAATGGACAAAGCACCATTTAAGCTTCTAAATATTTGTGAATGAGCTCTTCAGACAAGATCAGTAATATCACTGTGTGTTTTCCCAGCATCAAGGACGTGAATTCCCACAGGAAATGCAGCAAAGGGAGGACACTCTGGGGAAAATGCCTCCGAGCTTGTGCTGGGGTCCAGCACCTCACCTGCAAAGTGCAGCTGCGTTTCACCGGCTGAAGGGGGGATTTTGGCAAGGGCTGGAGCCCCCTGAAAGGAGCTGCTGAGGGAGGAGGTTTGCCCTGCACGTCCCCAGCCCTGCCAATCTCTCTGCCCCTGAGCCGCCACTGCCCCTCGGGGATTCCAGCTTCACACCCAGACAGGCTGGGGAATGTTTTGTGTATTTACATGTATATAAATATATATATATGTATAGACACACACAAGAATATTTCTGAGCCCTGGGCATTATGGATACGCTGAAAGCAGAAATCAGGTTCCTAAATCGACGGGCAGAGCCAGATGTGTGTCCGGGCTTCCTGTGAAGCTGCCTGGCTCTGGCTGCGTGTCACAGCCAGGGACAGCCCAGTGTTTGCTGAAGGTACTTGAGGAAGAAAAATAAAGGTGACGAGGTTCTGGATCCCAGACGGAAACGGTGCCTGGAAGAGCAGATCAAAGGCGGGATTGCACTGCTTCGGGGGCTGTGCTCAGACACTGACCAGTGCCAAGACAGCACTTAGGAGGGCACTTAGCGAGATTGTTAGAGTGCTCCAGCAAGAAAATAGCCGGGACTGCAAACTCCTGCATCCTGGATTGTCTCGGTGTCAAAATCCTTGAACCTCACCCAGTGCCTGGTGAGAGCACTCAGGGCTGGACCTGGGACTCTGATAGGAAATAGCAGCAATGATGCTTTCAAAATCAAAAAGCAGAGAAAAACAGAATAAGTGAAAGAGCAAACAACAATCTGCCCTTGTATACTGGTGAGAGGTTTAAGAAAAAAGGGGCATTAAAGCACTTTGAAAGGTTTTAGTCCCCAGGGAGCCAGGAACCATCTCTGGTGAGCAGAGCTGGAGCCCTACAGCATTTCAGAGCAATGGGGAGGACATGGGACCCCCGGGGGCCCCAAACTCCCCAGCAGCCCCAGGAGCCGCTGTGGGGGAAGCAGGTTCTGCAAAGGGTGCAGAAGGGTGCAGGTGTGCTCACCTGAGGCCGAACACCTGCGGGGTGGGGGGATTCCAGCCCTGCATTGCTGCTCCGCAGCACCCGGAGGGCGAGTGGGGCATCCCCAGGGTGGAATGGGCCACAGCTCCCTGCCCAGGGGCTCCTTGCCGGCCCCACTCTCCCTCTGTTCTTCCCTTTTCTCCCTTCTTGTGAGGAGAACAGACTCTTCCCCTCGCCCTTTGCTGTTGTGAGTAACAGCAAGGGACAAATCTGACCGCGGGCCCGAGGGGCAGCAGGTTGGTGCTGGTGATGCCGAGGGGCTGTTCCAGCCTCGCCAAGGCGCGGATCCCGCGGCTCCCATTGCGATCATCACACCACTGTAGCTGCAGCGGGGAGGTTGTGCACGGTGCTCCCCCCTCTGCTGCCCACTTCTGCTCCTTAAAGCCGATTTGGGCTGTTTGCAACCCACGGAGCCACCTCCCGTTCCCAGGACTGTGTGAAACGCGGGGCTGTGCTGTGCAGTGTCACGGAGCCCCGGTGACACCTGGCTCCCTGTGCCTCAGCTCGGCTCGCAGCAGCTGGGCTGGTCGGGAATTAGTTTTATAATGACATTAATTACACAGATTTAGCTCCACTTGGATCTTTGCCTCCAATAAACCGGCTGGAGCAGCGTCCCCAGCTGACCAGGCGTGAGCTCCATGGACGTGCCCAGGCTCCCTGCAGCCAGGGGACACTGCCAGCTCCACCTCCCCCGGCACAGCAAATCCAGCCTGGGAGGAGCGGAGGCCTTCCTGCGTGGCAGCATCCTCCTGCCTGCTGACACTTTGGTCTCTTTCTCCTCTCTTGGCCCAAGGAAGAGAACGCCACAGATGTCCACGTGCAGTTCCAGCACCTTTTCTCTCCCTCTCAGTCAGACACGTTATGAAGCCCTGGTGACACCCTGGTTAATTCCCATTTCCCTGATCCACACAGTGGGAAAAGGACACAACAGAGATCTCTGATTCCTCACAGGTTCAACACTTCAAAAGGTGCCTAAAATACAATCAGCCAGTGCAGAGCACAGGGCAGTGACCCTCTGCCTGCTGGGGAGCTGACCAGGAACATCCATGAGCAGCCACGTCACTCTGGAGGATTCTCTTCCCTGTAAAGCCCAGCTCAGAGGGATCCTGGCCTGGCAGATGGGGGCATCTGGACCCCCATCACTGGGCAAAGGCAGCAGCTGCCCAAGGGGACACCTCCCACCAGTCCAGGCTGCTCCAAACCCTGTCTATCCTGGTCCTGAGCACCTCTAGGGATGGGGCAGCCAAAATGAAAAAGGGAGGGAGGGAGGGAGGGAG
>VXAC01000982.1:390411-402922 GCA_013399225.1 Rhipidura dahli
CCCGCACCCAGCCCCGCACCCAGCCCCGCACCCAGCCCCAGCCCCGCACCCAGCACCGCACCCAGCCCCGGGCACCGCGCCTGAGCAAGACTGCTGAGCTGCCTCAAGGGCTCACAGTGCCCGGAATTCCAAACGGGGAGTTCGGCTGGACAGGATTCTGTAGGAAGGGAGGATCCTCTCCCAGCCCCACCGTGCTAAAAACGGGCAATTCAGTGCTCCCTTGTGCTTTGCCGCTGTTGTAATTAATGCACTATTTCCCACTGGCATGGACATTTAGGTGCAATTTCCAGCCATCCTGGCTGCAGGTGACACCTTTGCCCTTTCTTGTGGTGGTTGATCCCTCCAGGCTGATGGCATGAGAGAAAACAAATCTGTGGGACCAGAAGACCTTGGCTGGGCTGGAGAGTGGAGAGTGGGCAGGAGCAAGTGAAAGCGCTGTGTCCCTGCTCCCCCAGAGCCTCCTGCTGCCCCAGCTGCTCCCCCCAGACACACACATGGAACAGCAGCGAGGAGATAATAAAATAAAGACTGTCCTCCCTTTATTTAGCTCCTGGCTACGCTGTGGTTTAATATGTCCTGACATCCAGTGTTCTTCTGCTGGAACACCCTTTTGGACACAGGGAGGTTGTGTTCCTCTCCAGGAACAGACCAAGGTCAGTGGAAGAGCTGGAGACATCCCTGCTGCCCCTCGCCACCAGGGTTTTACCACCAACAGTGCAAAACAAATCCCGTTTTGGTCCCGTTCCTCCTCTCCCCTGAAGTTCTGCCATTCATTGCCAGGGAGAGGTGTGGGTGATGTTGGACTTCTGGGGGAACGTGGCCAACAGGACAGTCCCTGCAGAGCCCTTCTGAGGGCTTCAAAGCACCCACAGACACAGTGGCTTTGTCCCTGGGCTTTATTTCCTTCACTTTCTTTCTGGCTCTTTGAGGCTGGGTCCTGTCTGCACCATGTGCCGAGCTGTGTGGCACCAGCAGGTCCCTGGTGTCACTTTGTGCTTCCCCTGAGGAACGAGCTCTGCCAAATCCACCTGCCAGAGGCAGCCAGGAAAGGGCACGGCTCTGATGGCTCAGGGTTTAACTTTTCTATCCCCAGCCCTGCAGTGCCCAGTGTGTCACTCTGGAGTTGCCTGTTCCCTGGTCAGTGCTGCTCTCTGTGCTGGGCACACACAGCAAAGCCTCTCCGGGGCTGCTCTCCAAGGACACCCAGCCCAAACTGGGCCCAAAAAGCATCAACCAAAGAGCCTCTGAGGGGGGCAAGCTGAGGGCAATTCCATCATTAACTGCAGCTTTAATTAAGGGAGAATGAACCCTGAGATGCAAATGAAGCAAAGGCAGCAAAGTGGGAAGAACTCGTGGCCTCTCAGGGTCCATCTCGGGGCCCATCTGGGCAGCACCTCTGGCTCCCCAGGGGTACCTTTGGAGGCCTTTCCAAGAAATCCCCACCTTTATTCCCTTTACTCCTGGCTGGGCTCTGGTCCTGGGAGGCCTCTCAAGGCATCAGCACCGTGTGCCCAGTCCCCTCCCAGTGCCAGGGAAAGCTCCTGAGCAGTGGTTCAGGGACAGCAGCCCTGCTGGGGCTCCCCTGGGGCACAGTTACTGTCCAGCACCATCACAGAGCCACTGGTGCTGGACAAAGCCTCCAACACCCTCGAGTCCAACCATCAAACCAGCACTGCCACACTGACCACTGACCCACGTCCCCAGCTGCCACATCCACACAGCTCTGAGCACTTCCAGGGGTGGTGACAGCACCCTGCCCTGGGAAACGGCACCGAACAGCCGAGTGAGGTGATTGTGCCAGAGGGAGGCAAAGGGGGAGAGCTCAGCGGAGAAGTGACCAGCAGGGGATGGGCTGGGACACCGGGGCTGTGGCAGTGGGGACACCAGGGCAGCTGGACACGGGGGTTGTGGCAGTGGGGACACCAGGGCAGCTGGACACCGGGGCTGTGGCAGTGGGGACACCAGGAGATGTGGCAGTGGGGACATGGGGGGTGCGGCAGTGGGGACACGAGGGTGTGACAGCTGGACACGGGGGTGTGACAGCTGGACACGAGGGTGTGACAGCTGGACACGGGGGTGTGACAGCCGGACACGAGGGTGTGACAGCTGGACACGAGGGTGTGACANGGTGGCGGTGGGGACGTGAGGGCCGGTGGACGGGGGGGTTGTGGCAGTGGGGACGCGGGGGTGTGACAGCTGGACACGGGGGTGTGACAGCTGGACACGGGGCTGTGGCAGTGCACTCGTGTCTGTCCGTGTGCACAGGGGCTGGAGTGGCCACCAGCACGAGCAGGGGACCAGCAGAGGGTACTCAGGGGAGGTCTGCTGAGCATTCCCCCACCAGGAGACATCCAAAGAAAGCCTCTGTCCCACGCTGGACAGCAGCAGGCAGAAGGGTGTCTGTCACAGGGGCCCTGGCAGGGCTGGAGACCCCCGCCGTGGGTGTGGGGGATGCTGGAGCACAGAGCCCACCCCAGAGAGCTGAACAGGCTCACAGCAGCCTGTGAGGGGCTGGGGGTGAGCAGGGGCAGGGCTGGAGGAGCCTTTCAGGGTGGGCCATGGGGATCTCAGCAGGGGCAGGGGGAGCAGAAGGGACCTGGACCCTCACCCTGGGCTGACAGAGACTCAAGATGGCAGGGGTGGGTACAAACAGCGTTTCTTCAAAAGCATTTTGCTGTCCTGCTGTGCTGCCCAAAATGCCACAGCACAGGTTTGCTTTAAGCCCCTTCTGGCCTCTGTTACTCCTTGGCCTGCCAGGTTCCACTGGACTCTGCCACAGGCTGGAGGAGCTTCAGAGCCACTTTGTCACCATAACCCAGCTCCAGGTGGAGGGAAACAAGTCCCAAAGCTGTGTCAGGTGTTAGAGATGGGAGAGGGGAGCTTTACTGACCAAACCCTTCAGCATCACAGCCTCAGGGGCACCGGGTGCTGGGGACAGGATCTCCAGAGTGACACAGGGAACAAGGGAAAGCCTCATCTTCTTGGGGCTCCTCTTGAGTGGTGACAAGAATTTGGGGTTGGACAAGTCCTTATTCCATTGGGATTGGGGGCAGCTCCTGTCCAGCTCTTCCCCCCAGGGCTCACTGAGTGGAAATCCAAGGGCAGCTCTGCTGGTGGGTCTCCTGCACACTGCAGAGCCTGGTTCACGTGCCAGCTGCCAGGAGCTGCTCCTTGTTTTGCCTTTCCCAGACAGGGAAATGACTGGGCCAGGAAATGGATTTTCCTCCTCTGAAAGCTTGTCATGATGATCCTGTCATGCCACGGTCTTTTTCTGGTACTTTTATATATTGAGCTCTACAGATTTATACTGTCAGGCATTTCATTCAGCTCCAAATTATTCTTTTCTGGTTCTTTTCTGCAGAGTCCCAATTTTTCAGTTTCATTACAAAAGGAGATGTTTGCCTTGGGCATGGCACTGCTCCCACTGGTGCCACACATCCCTGCAGGGACACTGCTGGCTGCTCTCCGAGCCAGTGGGCAATTCCTGCCTCAGATGGAGTTTTTCCCAGGATTCACAAGAGCTTTCCTGTGGCAGGGACCCCTCCCACTGTCCCAGGCTGCTCCCAGCCCCAATGTCCAGCCTGGCCTTGGGCACTGCCAGGGATCCAGGGGCAGCCACATCTGCTCTGGGCACCCTGTGCTTCGCAGCCAGCAATTCCTTCCAGATATCTCACCCATCCCTGCTCTTCTTCTGTTTAATCCCCGAGTTCCAGAATGCCTCCACCATGGCTGGGTTGGGTGCTGCTGGTGGTTCGAGCACCAGGCACATCCCCAGGCTGGCACCCACACCACCCACGGTGACTCTTGCACAGGGCAGTGCAGGACTGGTGATTCCCGTGGCTCTGGAAAGAGTCCAGAACTAAACAATCCCCCACCCAGGCAAGAGCAGCCTCTTGGCTCTTCCTCCACAGACTGGGAGTGCTGGCACAGCAGCTGCTTCGTAGAATCAGAGAACAGAATCCCGGGATCCCTGAGGCTGGAAAAGCCCTCCAAGCCCATCGAATCCCAGCGGTGCCCAATGCCCACCTTGTCCCCAGCCCAGAGCGCCGAGTGCCACCTCCAGGAATTCCTGGGACACCTCCAGGGATGGGCTCCACTCCAAACCTCCCTGGGCAGGCTGAGGCCGTGTGCTCTGGTCCTGTTCCCAGCAGGGAAGTGCTTGGGAGCATGGGAATGTCTTGTGCTGCCCATCCCTGCCCACCTGGGCCCTGGCTGCGCTGTCAGGCACTGTCCTGGAATGCTGGGAATTCCTCAGAATGGGAAAAGGAAATACTGCAGCAAAAGGGAACAAGGTCCTTCAAGGTCCTTTCAGTGCCAGTTTAGAGCCAAGAGGTGTTGCCAGCTCTCTCCTTCCAAGGGCAGGAAATCCGGAACTGATCTCATTTTGCAGACGGTGTTTGTGGGGATGTGTCCCGTGTTCCTTGAGTCAATCCTGGCTACAGCTCCTCTTGCCACTGGAATTTTTCCTTCGATGTTTTCGTCTTCAAGGGGAGGAGAGTGAGAATATCTTCAATGACAAAACGCTTCCCGTGTCCTACAAAGCGCCAGCCTGACACATTCAGCATCCTCGCTCCCGGGAGAGGGGATGGGTGATAAATAATGCAGGAGAAGGAGCTGATTGTGCACAGCTTTGTGCCACGGCTCTGTGAGTCCTGAGGGTCGCAGGCAGCCTGTAATGAGCTGCTGGGGATTCATCCAGCAGCTCCCTGGGGCTCCATCCCTGCCTCGGGCTCAGGGGGGACTCAGGGGGTGATGGAAGGGGAGAGGAGAGGAGAGGANTGCTGCTCTGCAGGCCAGGGGTGCCTCCCACGTCCAGGGGGGCACTCAGGGCACGGATTCAGAGGGAAGGTCAGGTGGCACCAGGGGACATAAATCACTCAGCACCCGGTCACTGAGGCCCCCAAATGGCCAGTGCAGGTCCATGGGAAAGCGGATTTTTCATGCTTAGGAACAGTGGAGAAGAGATTCAATTAAGCAATTTCTGGGAAGTCCTTGGAATGTCTATTTCTGGGCAGTTGAATCAATTATCAGTCAAATAGAAAATTATTTCTCTCTGATGAAAGCAGAAGGAAATAGATCCTGGTTTTAGGCCATCTGTAGAACACATTTCCCTTCCAGAGTGCATTACAGCACGTTTGAGTTATACGTGTCTGTGTAGAAAACTGCACATCCTGCTCATTATACTCATTAAAAATTAGGTATTTAAAGTTAAAAAACCAGAGATCACTCACAAGGCATAAAAGTCTGCAAACAAACACACATCAAAGTCAGTGATTCAGGAAAGAGAGCACAGCAGTCAGAGTGGGAGAGATAAGGATGAGTCTCGTTATCCCGAGGAGGGTGTGAGCTTTATAAAATAATAACCCATCCTGGTCTGAGACCGTACAGAGCAGAGCGCAGCACAACAGACTGAGCAGCATTTCCAATCCTTCAGCTGCAATTAAAGAGAAATAAACGCTGCTCAGTTAGGCTTCATACCCAATTACTTGCTTAGAGAATCTTTCCTGTTTGGTCAAGAGAAACCACAGGTAATAAATCTGAATTATTAAAGAGTTCTTAATTTGGCAGTTGCACAACAGTAGCACAGAGGAGTGACTGGGGTGATACCAGAGCAGATATTGGGAATTGGGAATTCTTCCCTGGCACAGGGTGCCCAGAGCAGCTGTGGCTGCCCCTGGATCCCTGGCAGTGCCCAAGGCCAGGCTGGACATTGGGGCTGGGAGCAGCCTGGGACAGTGGGAGGTGTCCCTGCCCTGGGAATGGATGAGCTTGGAGGTCCCTTCCCACCCAAACCATTCTGGGATTCCACACTGCACAAAATGCAATAAAAAATGTCACTTGCCATGAAGAGAAAATTCAGCCCAACATTTTGATACCTGAAAGGACGATAATTCCCTCATGTGAATTAAGAACTTTTCAGTGTGGTGAGTTGCTTACAGCAACACTCGGACTGTGAGCTGTCCCTGGGAAATGTGACCGTTCCCCAGGGAGCCACAAAAACTCCGAATTGCTGAGATCGGGGATGTGCCTGAGCAGCCCCGGCTGCCTGGGGTGGGGCAGGCACTGCAGCCCTGCCCAGCCTGGCTCCAGGGGTGCCTTAAACCCCTCCTGCTCTCCGGGGGAGGCTGCGGGTGGAGATGTGAGGGTGGCCCTGCTCGGTCTGTAGAACCAAAACCGGGGAATTTTAAGCAGCGCTCCTTTGAAATTACGGCTCTCAGAGGCAATAACTGAGCCTGGCTGGGCAGCATTGATCTTCCTGGAGAGAAGGGAGCAGGCAGGAGCTGCCAGAGGAGAAATGCAAACGCCACCAGGAGGGAGGAGCAGATGGGAGAGGGAGCGAGGAGAAGGAGCTGTGGAGCAGTGAGGGGCAGTGGGCACCCTGAGTCCCCCACTCGGGGGGTGGCACCTGCCCTGCCCCAGCTGGGAGTGCTGGGGAAGTGCTGCAGACGAGTTCCTGGAGCTGCTGAACCCCGTGCACTGCAGCCCCCACTGCTGTTGGCTCCCTTTCATTGTGTGTCACATTGATTAAAATGCAGTTAAGCTGAAATATTTTTTATCATTTTTATGAACACTGAGTATTCTCCCTTTATAATTCCTCAACAGGTAAAATCTGAGGTGTCTCCTTAGAGAAGGAGGCTGAATACACGTGATTTTGGGGGGAATTTCAGCCAGAAATGCAGCAGTGGTAGGGCAGATAAATCATCACAGTATTGATATGGAATGGGCTGGGTTAAATCCCATCCCATCCCACCCCTGCCCTGGCAGGGACCCCTCCCACTGTCCCAGGCTGCTCCCAGCCCCAATGTCCAGCCTGGCCTTGGCCACTGCCAGGGATCCAGGGGCAGCCACAGCTGCTCTGGCAATTCCAGCCCAGCCCCTCCCCACCCTCCCAGACAGCAATTCCCAATTCCCAAGATCCCATCCAGCCCTGCCCTCTGGCACTGGGAAGCCATTCCCTGGCTCCTGTCCTTCCATCCCTTGTCCCCAGTCCCTCTCCAGCTCTCCTGGAGCCCCTTCAGGCCCTGCAAGGGGATAGATTCTGGAAAAGTCAGGGTGCTGGGGTGCTGCCCTGCTCCAGGAGTCCCTCGGGGCAGGTACAAGCAGCAGCAGCAGCTCCCAAAGGTTTGGGTGCCAGCCCTGGCCGAGCCCTGGCTCTGTGGGAGGCTCCAGCTCTCCCCTGTGCCCAAATCCCCCCAAAGAGCTGCCCCAGTGACCAGCACGGGACTCAGACAGGAGCAGCCCCACGGGGCAGGTCGGGTGTGGAATCCCAGTGGGAATATCAGACTCAGTGCCAGGACCCAGAGTTGCCAAGGCTCTGCCATTCAAGGGGCTTGGCATCACATTTCCTGCTCTCTGGTGGGAAATGGACACTCCACAGCTGATCACTGAGGGACGGCACTCCTTAAATAGGATTTCTATTGAAAGCAGCACATCCACGCCTGGAATTGCCATTCCCAGCACAAACTGCTCTTTGGCAGAGGGAAGGGCAGAGCCCCAGCCGGTGACACAGCTGATGGGCGCCCCGGGGGCTGGGGAGGGATCAGCATTCCCACAGCAGGGACATCAGGGAAAGCCCTGGCACAGCCCAGGCCGTGGGGCTGGGGGCCTGGGGGGCATTTGCCTTGAGCAAAGCCCATCTTGGCTTAGGCACTGGGATGTCTGCAGTGCAGTGCCTGGAGCAGAGGCTGCCCATTGCCAGCCTGTCCGTGCCCGATGTCCCAACCCCACGGGCACAGCCAGAACCAGGAATCTCTGCTGAGCCCCCCATTTCCACAACATCTCCATCCCCATGGCACAGGGACTGAGATCACAGCACCACAGAGTCAGCAAGGCTGGAATCAACCTCCAGAGCATCCACTGAAGCACCAGCCCCAGCACAGTCACCCCTGAGCCACGTCCCCAGGTGCCACAGTGGCCAGAATTCCTCCCTTTTTATTTGTCTGGTTCTGGCTCACATGGACAAGGACGTGTCTGTGCTGTGAACATCGCTGTGGAAAGGTTTATGCAGAACTAACACAGCAGGGGAAATTATCAGCTGATAAGGGGCCCGCAGTGCCTCATCCTGCTGGTCTCGTTTCCCCTCTCTTATGCAGCTTTATTCTCTCCTCCCAGCCATGCTTCCAAACACAAGCACCTGGAGCAGGGAGTGACCCATTTTCCTGGTTACCTGCAGCTCCCCGGCTCAGAGGCTGCGGGAATGAGGATGTCAGAGCCCACAGACCTGGATTTTCATGCCAGAAGCCAAAGGGGACCCAAACTGGGATCGGTGCTGCCCGCCTGCCCCCAGCCTGGCCCATGCCAGGGAAGCCCCGGGTGCTGGGGGGCACTGGGGTGACCCCACCCCGAACACGGGCGGAGTCTGGGCTCATCTCCAGGTCTCTGGGCTGAGCTCGGTTTGTCGGAGCCAGCGGGAGGAGGGAAGGGTGGGATGGGGGCAGGAGCACCATGGATTAGTTCCTATTTCCCGGGAATGAGCCCCACCCAGCGCTGGGAGCTGTTTGGGCTGAGGTTGTGAGCCCCAGCAGCCCAGGTCCTGCTCTGCCAGCCCAGTGACCACGAATTCCCTGCATCCTTTATGGGCACAGATCGAGGAGAACATGGTGCTTGCTCATGCTGGGCAAGATTTCAGCCTTGTCAGTATTCAGTCACTGAATTTTGGGGCTTGGAAGCTTTTCTGGTGTCATTCCAGTCCATTCCTGCTGCATGGCAGCTGCAGAGAGCTCCTCATGTCCTGAGAACGCAGCAGAACAGCAGCCACGACCAGCAAAGCAAAGTGGAAAAGCACTTGATGGATTCAGCTCAGCCACTGGGTGTGAGTTCAGCATCAGGAGATGGTTCACAAAGCACTGGAGCTAAACTGATCCTTGGAGTCAGAAAGGAGCAAATTTTCCCCTTCAGTGCAAACCCCCAGCCCCAGCCCAGCCCTGCTCACTGGGAGAGGGGACAGCCAGACCTCTCCTGAGTGCTCCAGGTGAAGCAGAAAAAGGAAAAAATCATCCCCTCATGGCTCAAACTCCTCAGCCCAAGCCCAGCTGGGACTCACGGGGCTGTGCTGTGGGGAGGCTGTCACAGCTCTCTCCCACAGCTCTATCCCATAGTGCTGTCCCATAGTTCTGTCCCATATCTCTATCCCATAGTTCTGTCCCATATCTCTATCCCATATCTCTGTCCCATATCTCTATCCCACAGCTCTATCCCATATCTCTATCCCATATCTCTGTCCCATATCTCTATCCCACAGCTCTGTCCCATATCTCTATCCCATATCTCTATCCCATATCTCTGTCTCATATCTCTATCCCACAGCTCTGCCCCACAGCTCTATCCCATATCCCTATCCCACAGCTCTGCCCCACAGCTCTCTCCCGTGGCTCTCTCCCCTGGCACTGCTCTCTCCTGGCCATGGGATGATGTTTCTGCAGTGCCAGGGACACGGGGCAGGTTTCAGGTTCCCATCAGGAGCAGGGATCAGGAGATGGATTCTGCAGCTGTGGAGCACAAACGTGGCTCGGGGGTGGCAGCGCAGGCAGGGCCAGCAGTTTGTGTTTGAAGAGAAATTCGGGTTTTCTCTGCCTGTGCTCACACACCGCTGGCAGAACGTGTCCCTTCACAGGAGGACAGTGCTCAAACCATCCAAACTGCCTTTTGAAAGGGTTATTCGCACTTCAGAGGACTTTGCAGGAGTTTCCCTGCACCTCAGAGAGCTGTGCTGAGAGCTGGGGGCTGCTTTGGCGCTGTTATCATTCGCAGGCTTGGTTGATGAGGCATTATCAGAAATGCAGGGTCTGTCGGGGCTGTCGGCAGGACGCAGAGCTCTCTCTGATGGACACGGGCTGAGGGCAGCCCCTGAGTCACAGCCTGGCCCGGCTGGGAGCGCATCCTGCGGGTCTCTCCAGCCAAAGCAGCCGTGATCCTGTGGATCCGGGATCGGTCCGGAGCCAGGAGTTAGGGAAACCTCTGGGATCCTCACCGAGCGTCACTGCAGGAGCGGCTGTGCTGTGCTGCGTGCCCACTGCCCCGGGGCTGGGGGCCAGGGCACGGCACTGCCCAGCCGGCCACGGCCCTCCCACAGCCCCTGGGAGCCAGGACTGGGAAAAGCTTCTGCAGGGAATTGCCCAGAGCCTGACGAGTGTTGTGACGCGTTTATGGGGCTCCCGTGGAGCAAACGAGCCACCTGACAGTTCAAACGCGCTTTTCTGGGGGGTGTGAGAGCCAGGAAATGAAAGGGATGCGGCTGCAGTGTTCCCTGAGCCCGGCACCGTCTGCTCCGGGAGGAAAAGCACCCGGCAATTCCAGCTGCCGGGCAGGGCAGCGGCTCCCGTGGGGGAAGGAACGGGGAATGCACCTGCACGGAGCCTCCCCCGAGCGCTCAGATGTAATCACCGCTCTCCTTATCAACTTCGGGTCCTGGTTTTGCTGTTTTGGTGTTTTTAACTCCCGTGGTCTCCGCTGCGCCCCGGGGCTGCGGGAGAGGAGCCTGCTGGCCCCGGGCTGGGACGGGAGGGAAATTCTCCCGGAGAGTGAGAGGTGGGAGGCTCTTCCCTCCCATCCTGCCGGTTCTGTGCGGGACAAGGAGCCCGTCATCCCCATCTGCCCCCAGTGCCACACGCAGCCCCCGCTCAGCCCCCGCTCTGGCGTGTCCCAGCTGGTGATGGATGATCCATCCCCGTGGTGCCGGCAAGCCCTCTCCAGCTCCCTCGGCTCCAGCGGTCAGCAGACACTGGACATTCCCTCTCTGGAACTGACTCCCTTTCTGACGTGATTTCTTGCACTGAGAGAAATCAGAACTCCAGATTAGGACATGAGAACCTCCCTGCCTGCAGGGAGGGCAGTGGGGACACATGCTGGACATGGCTTGGGCATTGCCCTTTTCCTCCAGTGAGGGAAGGCACCGAGTGCAGACCATTCCCCAGACACCTCGAGGGAAGGAGAATTCCCCTCTCATTCTTGAAAACTGTTTGAGCAGCTGGAGCCAGGTGGGTGTGAGCATTGCGAGGGCCGGGACAGCGGTGCCTTATGAGGCAGAGAGGGTGGCAGTCCTGCCAGTGTCCTGTTTAAATCAGCTTTGGAAGAACGGGCTCTTGTCCCCTGCTCTCCTTTCACAGTCCTTGTGAGCAGGAGAAATGGCCTGGCTGAAAATGAGTGGAGCTTTGGAACAGAGTTGCTCCCCAAGCCCTTGGTTGCTGCTGGAGGAGGCTGTGACCATGGCTGGCCACCCTTGGGGTCTGCAGGTGACCGTGCTGGGCACAAGAGTTTCGTGTGGCAGCTGCCACCAGCACCAGCCAGGGCTCCTCCTCTGCCTCTCAGCTGTGCTTGCTCTCCCCTCGAGGAGAGCCCAGGGGTCCGTTCCCAGCAGGGCCCCATCGTGGGGAGCCGTGGGACCCCCGGCACATCCCCACTGCAGATCTGCAGGGTCTCAAACCCCCTCGGAGAGCACTGACACGCCTGGGATTCCTACTGAGCTCCCCAGCTTCTCCTGGAGCAAAGGAGCTCAGGGGGGACCTTGTGGCTCTGCACAGCTCCCTGACAGGAGGGGACAGCCGGGGGGGGTCGGGCTCTGCTGGCAGGGAACAGGGACAGGAGGAGAGGGAACGGCCTCAGGGGAGGCTCAGGGTGGATTTGGGGAAATTCCTTCCTGGAAAGGGCTGTCCAGCCTGGCACAGCTGCCCAGGGCCGTGCTGGAGTCCCTGGAGGGATTTAAAAGCCCCTTGGATGTGGGAACTGGGGATGGGGGTCGAGGGGTGGGTCAGGGTCAGTGCCTTGGCCCCAGCACCCCCGGGCTCTGAGAGGGCAGCTCAGGGAAGCGTCCCTGGGAATGGCCCCGGGGATGGCCGTGTCTCCGAGGCGTTTCCACTCCTCCCTGGCAGCCAGGTGTGATCCCTGATGTGACTGTGTGGCTCTGCACTCGCAGCTGAGACCAGCAGGACCCTTGGGACCACGGCCCTTATGTGACAAGAGGTGGGGACAGGGAGGTGACAGCTCCATCAGAGCTCCCCTGGCTCCCAGGGTGGCAGCCAAGGCCCCGTGCCAGCAGCTCTGTAACTTCCAGCACGAGTGCTGATCTCACCTACAATCGAATATTTATTCAGAACCATGCACAATAAAGCATTTATAGGCCTCTAAAAGAAGTTAAATTGTCTCAAGACAAGGTAAACCTTTGATGTTTAATAACCTGTATTGTAATAAGTATCTGCCCTGAAAAATAAGGAAGGAAAATGGAAGGCTTTGGAGCAGAGCAATCACTCACCTGCTGCAAATTGGTTTGCAAGACATTTTAATAAATCACCAAATTATTGCAGCTGCTGACCAGCACACAGCAGCCTGGGAAGGCAGTGCCAGGCCTCTGCAGGAGGGGATTTTAAAACAGACACGGGGCTACCTTTCCTCAGGACATCCAGCCTGGTGAAGGACGAGGCAGGGAACACAAACCAGCTGGGTGAGACTGGGCTGGGCACAGGGATGGAAATGGGGCATTTCCTCTCCTGTCCCCAGCCCAAAAAGTGCAGCTGGG
>VXAC01000982.1:404920-427518 GCA_013399225.1 Rhipidura dahli
ATATATATATATATCAGTGTTTCCCAAATACAGTGCTGGCCAAACCAGGAGTGTTACAGCTCTGGAGAGCAGGGAGTGACACCAGAGAATGACTTGGAGGACTGGGAACAATCCCTTGGCAGTGCTGGTTCGTGGAGGGCTGTTCTGGTCCCGTGCTTCCTCTGCACTCTGAGCTTCCCTGTGCTCCTGCAGAGGAGCTGGGTGCTCTGAAGGAGCCAGAGTTGCCTCTGCTGGGTGTGCCTGGCACCCTGCTGTCCAATTCCCTGCATAATCCAATTAAAATGGATGGATTGTTTAGAAATGTGCGAGGAAGGGTAATTAGCCTATTCTGTCTGTGTAAATAAGATGCCTCACTACACAGCTGCAGTGACAGTGCAGGAGGGAAACGCTTGAGAATGGAGGGAAACGACAAAAAACCCCGAAACACAAATCAGGAGAAAACTGGCTGGGTGTCAGTGGTGTTTCCTGTGCTGAAGGGACCTGGAGCTGGTCACATTTGGGGACATCTCTCTGTCACGCTGTGCCACCACCACCCCTGTGTCCTGCTGGAGCTTCCCGGGCTGCTCCCCTCCAGGAGTGCAAGGGGAGGCAGCAGCTCTCCGGCAGCTCCAGCCTCAACTCCTGGGCTGGAGAAAGGATTTGTCCATCCTACAGGCATCTCCTGGGCTGGAGAAAGGATTTATCCATCCTACAGGCATCTCCTGGGCTGGAGAAAGGATTTATCCATCCTACAGGCATCTCCTGGGCTGGAGAAAGGATTTGTCCATCCTACAGGCATCTCCTGGGCTGGAGAAAGGATTTGTCCATCCTACAGGCATCTCCTGGGCTGGAGAAAGGATTTATCCATCCTACAGGCATCTCCTGGGATGGAGGCATCCGGGGTTTGGTGGAATAAAATGTTTTCCATGCACAGGGGGAACGTACATGCTGTGAAATAATAAGCATAATTTGGGGCTGGGGTTTAGTGATTTTTATGGGGGGTTTTTTCTTTGTTTTTTGGGGGGATTGGAGGTTTCAAGGGGTTTTTTGTTTTGTTGTTGTTATTGGTGGTGGTGTTTTGGGAAGGGAGAGGGGTTTTTCCCTTTACTTTTTTTAATCAAACTTGCACGTAAATGTTAAAATTCTTCTAGCTTGATCAAATCAGGGTGAAGGTGATCCAGAGCACAGTTTTATACATTTATGTAACTGTGGATAAACAACAACCTGTGGCAGGTGTGGCATCCACCCCGGAGCTCCAGCTGGAGCTGTCCCTGCTCCTGTCCCTGCACAGGGAACAGGTGGTGGTTTACATGTAACAGGGTTTGTATGATGTCTCAGGGTTTAACTTTTCTATTTGCAGCCCTGCAGTGCCCAGTGTGTCACTCTGGAGTTGCCTGTTCCCTGGTCAGTGCTGCTCTCTGTGCTGGGCACACACAGCAAAGCCTCTCCGGGGCTGCTCTCCAAGGACACCCAGCCCAAACTGGGCCCAAAAACCATCAGCCAAAGAGCCTCTGAGGGGGGCAAGCTGAGGGCAAATTCCATCATTAAACTGAAGCTTGAATTGGAGAATGAACCCTGAGATGCAAATGAAGCAAAGGCAGCAAAGTGGGAAGAACTCGTGGCCTCTCAGGGTCCATCTCGGGGCCCATCTGGGCAGCACCTCTGGCTCCCCAGGGGTACCTTTGGAGGCCTTTCCAATAAATCCCCACCTTTATTCCCTTTACTCCTGTCAGGCCTGTTTCTATAATCACAGACCCAGCGTGTCCTGCACCCCCGGGCTGTGGCTGGAGCTGTCCCCTCTCGTGTCCCTGCCGCAGGGGTGGCTCTGGGGCTCTGCCAGCAGCACCCCCGGCACTCTGAGCGGGGCTGTCCTGGAGCTCTGGGAGGGATGCTGGCTGTGCCTGCTCAGAGGGCTGTGCAGAGCTCCTGCGTGGGGCTGAGCCCATCCTCGTGCTGCTGTCCCCGTCCCTTCCCGGTCACAGGCACATCTCCATCCCTGAGAGCTTCCCTGGATGCACAGTCCGTGGTTTGGCTGCTGGCACCGAGCATGGCACGGAAAGTTCCTGGGATCAAAGTTGTCTTTGCTGCTTGATTTAAACTCTTTTAACTCTTACAACCACAAATTATATTTTAATAGTGCCTGTAATGCATTTTTTAGACTGAATGTGCAGGAGTGGGAGGGTGGGCAGTGCCCTGGCCCAGGGTGGCCAGAGCAGCTGTGGCTGCCCCTGGATCCCTGGCAGTGCCCAAGGCCAGGCTGGACATTGGGGCTGGGAGCAGCCTGGGACAGTGGGAGGTGTCCCTGCCATGGAAAGGGCTGGGATGGGAGGGGATTTAAGGTCCTTCCAACCCAAACTGATCTGGGATTCTGGGATTCTAAGGTACATCATGCAGATATTTTCAGTTTAACAATAATTCACTTTTCCCTATTGCCTTTCAACACAAAATTAATCCTTCTGCACCAGGAAAGCAATGAACCCACAGCTGGCAGGGGAAACTTCTCCCGTGGGAGGCACCAGGGGAGGCAAAATTGGATTTTGCAGTTTGGGAGAGCCCGGGCAGGAGCACACGGGGGGCTGCTCCCCACGGCAACAGCGCCCAAAGCTGCCCCATAAATGAGCACTGGTCAGCACTGGGAGCCCAGCCCTGGCTGACCCGAGCTGGGTGCTGGCTGAGGGGAACCCCCGGAGCTGAGCCAGGGCAGCCTCAGCCTCCCTGCAGGGGACCTCAGTCCTGGGGACCCCATCCCAGGGAAACCTGATCCCAATCCCAGGGAACCCATCCCAGGGACCCCATCCCAGGGATCCCATCCCAGGGAAACCTGATCCCAATCCCAGGGACCCCAATCCAGGGACCCCAATCCCAGGGATCCCATCCCAGGGAAACCTGATCCCAATACCAGGGAACCCATCCCAGGGACCCCATCCCAGGGATCCCATCCCAGGGAAACCTGATCCCAATCCCAGGGACCCCAATCCAGGGGCCCCATCCCAGGGACCCCATCCCTGTGGCCGTCCCACTCAGCTGGGCTCAGGCTCCCAGTGGGGTTTCAGCCTCCGAGGGCTCCCGTTGGTTTCTGGCTTATTTGGGTGATGCTCTTTGGTCCCCCAGCTGACCCCTGGCCCCAGCAAACAGCACAAAGCAAATATTGACACAGAGCAAGTGAAACCAGGAGCATCTGTGGTTTCCTCAGGGTGAAAATCCTTCCCAGGACCTGCTGCTCTTTCCTTGCCCAGTCAATTTCTATCAGTAAAAAACACAAACGTGAAAATGAAATAAATCAATACCTTGAAAATATTTTAGTTTCCAGAAGAGTTTGTTTTGGTAACTTTGGCTTTACAAAGGAGTGAGTTGTTACAGTGCAGCAGTTACAGTCCTTCAGTGAAAATGGGACCTCAAGGTGAGCTCAGCCCTTTCTTCTCCCTCTCCAGGAGAAACCCCACTGCCTGTGTGAGAAAGCTAAATCACCTACAACATACATTTGTAGTGTCTGAATGTCAGATTCTTGTGTAGAACATTGCAGCTATGAGTCCTGGAGGGAAATAGAAATACAAAAATTATTGAAAAAAAAAATAAATAAAAGCAGAATTCTTGATTTCAAAAAATGTTGGTTTTAAGCCAGGCTCGAGTTTGTGTCCTCAGGATCACTCAGTGCCTTTGTGTGGGATGTTTTGGATCAGGTGCTGCCCTGCTGGGGCTGGAGGCAGGAGGGAGTTTGGGGCTGGGCTCTGCAGCAGCGGGGCTCACGCTGAGCGTGGGTGCTGCCAGCGTGGGGCCCTTCCTGTGTCCAACCCCGAAGGTTCCTGGGATCAGAGGCGAGGCAGGTGCCCTGCCTGGCTGTGTGGAGGCGTTTTTGGCTGCCTGTGGCTGAGCTGGGCTGATCTGGGCAGCAGCAGGACCAGGCTGCTGCTCCGTGCCCAGCTGCCCGCCTGTCCTGGGCTAAAGCAGACAGCTCCTGCTGCAGACACAGGCTGCTGGTGCTGCCCTGCACAGCAGCCAGCAGAGCGCTGCCAGCCCTCACCTGAGGGTTTGCTGATTGAAATGTTTGGTTTATCTCGTTCCCTTGACTTTGAAATAGCTCTGTCTGTAGGCAGCAGCAGTGCTCGGGATATGGCTCGGAGGCAAAAATAGCTTTGGAGAGGCTTTGGAGGAGCCTTTGGGGAGACAGAGCCAGCCTGGTGCTGATTGCAGCTGTAGAATCCTAATAAACAATTTTCCTAATAAAGAGGCTGGTCCTAGAGCCGTGTAATTGCTGAGCTCCCAGCGAGTGGAATGCCCTGGCTGCTCTCACCTCCCTGAGCTGCTCTGAGCTGAATCACCCTCTCCTCATCCAGCGCTGCCTCCTCTGCAGCCTGGGCAAGTGCTGATTAAAAGTGTCACCTGCCCAGACTGGTCATGCTCGGGCTCTGCTGTGCCCAGGAGCCCTGGTGCAAACCCGAGTTATGTAACCCTGGAATTTGAATGATAAAAATACCCCTGAAAATGAGACAGACGAGCTGACATATGCAAGTGAGTCATTGTGTTCCTGGAACATGGCACAGTGCACTGAGAGGCTCCTTGCTGAAATGTAAAACAGCCCCACGGAACCCAGGGCGAGCTGTTTGGGAGGCAAACCAGCAGCACAACTCTTTCTTTTATTTTCTTTCCTGGGAGGGTGGGAGGCCCTGACACAGGGTGCCCAGAGCAGCTGTGGCTGCCCCTGGATCCCTGGCAGTGCCCAAGGCCAGGCTGGACACTGGGCACAGTGGGAGGTGTCCCTGCCATGCCAGGGGTGGGATGGGATGGGCTTTGAGGTCCCTTCCACCCCAGTTCTAGGATTCTACTTTTTTTTCCTAGTTTGCTTCTGGAACCTGTAAGGTTGGAGCTCCTTCTCAGCCAAACAGGTTCTTTGTCACTCGTGTGGGTGCTGGCAGTGTCCTCTGCTCCCCCCTGGCTGTTTGTGCAGTTCTGGTGCTCAGCCTGTGGCTTTGCAGCCTCGGGGGGCTCGGGGCGGGCTCTGCAGCCTCGGGTGCGGTCCTTGCAGATGAAAATAGATTCACACTCCCCGTTTCTCAGGTCCAGGCTGGGGAGAACATGGATCCCAGCCTCCAGAAGGAGCAGGAGATGAGCTGATGCTGTCTCTGAGAGCCCTGACATCCTTCTGCAGAGCAGTGCTGTCCTTTCTCAGTTTGCTCTGCGGGCAGTTCGGGGTGAAGCATCTCAGAGTCCCCAGGTGCCACTGAGGGAGGGTTTCTGTGAGCACCCCCTGCCCCAGCCTGCCCTGGTTCAGCCCCAGCTCCTCTCCCCAGGCGGTGCTGCAGACCAAGGGGCAGCGTGTGACGGGAGCTGGGCGTTGTTTCTTTGCTCACAAGATCCCTGCAGCCGCCAGGAAATGATGGAAATTCCCTGAGGTAAAGCACGGGCTGCGGTGGGGTGGGATCCCAGGATGGTTTGGGTTGGAAGGGACCTCAAAGCCCGGCTCACTGCACCCCTGCCACCATCCCTGGCTGCTCGGGGACACTGCCCAGGGTGACCCAGAGAGGGCTCTTGCCTCTGCCTCCTCATCTGTGGGGTGGGGACAGGGGGTGGGCAAACCTGAGGTTTGATTTGCTTTCCCACTGATGCCAGGATGATTTCTGCCTTTTCTTTTATACCCCTTTTTACAAAAATTTCTGCATTTTTGGTGCTTTTTGCCCACATTCTGGGGCTTGTTTGCCAGGCTGGGACACTGAACATCTCAGAAGCTTGGCAGGGAGGGATCAGTGTGCCCAGAGCCCCAGGGCCTCTCCAGAACACATTTTGGAACCTGAGACAGAAGCAGCCAGGGGAAGGGTCCTTGGGGAGGGGGCTCACTGGAGCCTCTCCCTGGGGAATCTTTGATAGATGTGCTAATTAGTGACACCCACAGTGTGATCCCAGATCTGTTGTGGGTGGGCACTGCGGGGTGCAGGGAGGGGCATTCCACCTGGCCGTGGTGCACCTGAGGATCCTTAAATAAATCCCAAGGGAAAATCCCTTTTCCCCTTCTCACCGGGTTCACCTCTTGATTTTAAGCCCAGGAAAAGGCATCACCAGCAGCTCGGGGCTGCTTTTGCCGATGGGGAATTTCCTTGGCACCGTCAGCCCAAGAGGCAGATCTTGGGAAGGAGCTCTTGTGCTGTCAGTGTCAGTGAGGAAAATGAGTAAACTTGGCACGGAGATCTCTCCTGGGACTGCAAATGCACTGAACTGATTTGCAAATAGTAGCACATCCATAACTTTGACAGACATGCCCAGCATTGATCTTCCTCAAAACAGCAAATTAGGAGGCAAAGTGAAAACCATGAGCCGGGATTCTCTGGCACTGTGATACTTCCTGGGTTTTTCACCCTTTCCCCAGGAAAGAGTGAATTAAAGTGACATTTCCTATTTACAGTTCTGGGCTGGAGGTCTCATGGGGAGGATCTGCAGAAAAGGCTTCCTGGGGACAATTCACAGCTTCCTGGGGCTGTTCCAGCCTCTGGCTCCAGGCCCCGAGGGATCCCAGTGGGATCTGCCTCCATGGGCTCATCAGGCTCTGGGCACAGGTGGGACACAGCTCAGCCTCTGCTCAGGAATCACAGAATCGTTTAGATTGGAAAAGGCCTCCAAGATCTTCAAAATTCTCTGCTGCCAAACAACAGCAGCTGGTCAGGAGCTCCTTGATGCACAACTGCCCAACCCACAGACAGAGTTTAATGGGCTGTGTCCTCCTCTGGGATATTCCTGTTGTGCAGGAGAGGATCCTCTGAGAGGGTTTGATCAGACCCTCCTCATCTTTGCCTTTTCTCTGGTGCGTACAGGGACAAAAAGAAGCTGTAACTGAGGATCTCTCTGAAAGAAGAGGGGACAATTCAGTCGTGTTCTAGAACTCCTCAAGCCCAAAAAATAAACCCTGGAAGATTGAAGAAGGAGCCCAGGAAGGAGTGAGGAGAGGCTGAGGTGGGGATTGCACTGTGGAGCATCTTTCTGCCACCATCAGCTCCCTAAAGCAGCCCAGGGGGACGATGGACCCGGGGCTTCCCCAGGGTGGGGAATGGGGAGGGAATGGGGAGTTCTGTGTTATCCCTGTGAGGCTGATGCTCAGTGGGCACCTTTCAGGCTCCTGCAAAGGGAATCTTCCCAGAGCTGCAGTCTGAATGTCTCTGGGAAGCCACGGCACTGCCAGGGCCACTGGGGAATGTCCGTGGTGGAAACTGAGGGTGCCAGGGTGGGGCAGAGCCCCAGCCAGGGGCAGTTCTGGGTGCCAGGGTGGGGAAATGCCCCGGCCAGGGGCAGCTGTGGGTGCCAGGGTGGGGCAGAGCCCCAGCCAGGGACAGCTGTGGGTGCCAGGGTGGGAAATGCCCCGGCCAGGGGCAGTTCTGGGTGTCAGGGTGGGGAAATGCCCCGGCCAGGGGCAGTTCTGGGTGCCAGGGTGGGGAAATGCCCCGGCCAGGGGCAGTTCTGGGTGCCAGGGTGGGGAAATGCCCCGGCCAGGGGCAGCTGTGGGTGTCAGGGTGGGAAATGCCCCGGCCAGGGGCAGCTGTGGGTGCCAGGGTGGGGCAGAGCCCCGGCCAGGGGCAGCTCTGGGTGTCCCCTGGTCCCTGGTGTGGTGCTGCTCGGGTTTGTCACTGGTGGATCTTTGCAGAGACAGGTGAGGGTGGGAGACTGTTCAGTGGCTTCACCTGAGCTGACCAAATCCAGGGAAAAGCTGGGCACTCCCAGCCACGAGAGAGCTGGAGGCAGAGCATCCCTCTGGAGCTGGAGGGGCAGGGTTTGGTGCAGGGTTTGGTTTTGGGGGTGTGGAGCTGGGTGCTGGGGCTGGGCTGGGTGCAGCAGGGAGTATCCAGGATCCCTCCTGGCTGCCACAGTCCTCAGGTGAGCGACAGGAATGCTCTGCAGCCTCTCCTCTGGGAGTGGGGGTCACCTCCCAGTGACTGAATCCAGTGTTTTTCTGAGCCTGGGGATGATGTACTGTGACTCACTCGGTGCTCTGAAAGCCCATTTTCCTTTGCCTCACTACTTTGGAAGCAGTTATATCAATTGCCTGCTTTTCCTGAACAATTTATTACTATTACAGCTCTTCTGGAGTTTTGAACTGTCTGTAGTTAATGATGCCAGCTATTAAAAAGACACTTTATCCTGAATAACTGTGAGCATCTGGCTTTATCAGCAGTGATGCAACAATTTCCACGGCTCCAAGTTAAGGGAAAAGCTTTATGTATCATGAGAGAAACCAGAACTGAAGAGTGTATTAAACCCAAAATGAGAAACGAGCAGTTTTCCTGTTTGAGAAAGCACTTCTCTGAGACAGGAGTGGCATTTTACAAAATTTTCCTCCAGGTCTTCACATAGTGAACAATACAAAAGGGAGCTTGGGTTTGGGTGGCTTTCCTCAGTGGTTTTCACAAAACGTTTCCCATTCTGAAATTTCCGGATTTTTACCTGGGCTGGGTCAGTGGAGGCTCCCCAAGAGCAGGGCTGTGCCAGAGGGGACACAGGCTGCTCCCTGCAGAGTCCAAAGTCCTTTTGCATCCCAGAGGAAGCGTGGGAGGTCACTCAAACAAGATGCTGAGGCTGAGGGAGGTCTGGGCCCTTCTGCCCCGAGTCTGCAGCTCTGGTTTCACTGAAGGGACCCGGCTCCAGCGTGCCCAGGGGTGAGAAACACGTGTGGGGTGAAATGCCAGCAGCATTTGGTGGGCACCCCGAGCTCTGCAGTCTCCAGCTCATCACCCCCATCCCTGCAGGGGTTTAAAGCTGTGTGGAGGTGGCACCTGGGGACGTGGGTTGGTGGTGGCCTCGGCAGTGCTGGGGGAAGAGTTGGACTCAGCCTTGGAGGGATTTTCCAGCCTTGGAGATTCTCTGATGGGATCTCCTACTTGGGGAGCAACAACGGAGGCAAGAGATGGAAAATAACCTTCCTGGGGCTCTGTTTAAGCTGCCCAGCACTGGGGACAGGCAGAGGCTCCTGAGGGAGGAGTGGAGGGGCAGAGCTGAGGAGGGATTTTGCTGAGTTTTGTCAGGAGATGGGGAGGGCTATTCCTGTTTCTCATAGCAGGAGGCAGGTTGTGATCTGGCTGTGCATCTAAAACCAGGGGGGGAAAAGGCTTTCTCTTTCTCCCCTCTTAATCCCTTATTACCTTTGGAGACCGAAACTCCGAGGGAATCCTGCTGGGTTAGGCAGCATCGTGGGGTCTGCAGCCATCAGCAGATGGACAGATGCAGTTTGGGTGGGACTTGCAGATGGGGCAGAGACCCACGAGCCCCGATGAGCCGAGGCTGGGGTGTCAGCAGCTGCTCTAAAGGCCTTTGGGAGGGGCAGCAGCCCCACCACGCTCCATCCTGCTCCAGCCCCACTGCTGCTGCTGCTGTGGGGCACCCACAGGGGAGCAGAGCTGCTGTGGGCAGGACGCTGTCCAGGGCCCCTTCCCAGAGCCTCTGCTCTGCCCCTGCGGGGTCTGGGCTGGCACCTCTCCCTGCACCCCATGGGCTGTGCTTTTCCTGCCGGGGCTCATCCCTGTGTCCCACGGGGAGCACCCTGGGCCTGCTCCATCCCTCCATCACTGCATCCCTCCATCCATCCCTCCCTCCCTCCATCCATCCCTCCATCCATCCCTCCATCACTGCATCCCTCCATCCATCCCTCCATCCCTCCATCCATCCCTCCATCCCTCCCTCCATCCCTCCATCCATCCATCCATCCATCCCTCCACCCATCCATCCCTCCATCCATCCATCCCTCCATCCATCCATCCATCCCTCCATCCATCCATCCCTCCATCCACCCCTCCACCCCTCCATCCCTCCCCGCCAGGATGTGTCCCATCTGTGGCTGCTGGCACACCTGCGCTGCTGGGAGTGACAGGAGTGCTCCAGGCAGCCAGATGTGGCTCCTGCCCCGGGAGCTGGGGATAACTAATTAGCAGACTCGTTGGAGTGCTGCTCTGCTCCATTATTTCCTTTTCCTGAGTGTGTCAATTTAGGCTGCTTCCACCGAATTACATCAGTTATTAGAAATGTTCTACAGTGATCTTTAAATATCATCTGTGTCATAAATATTTTATGACATTTTCAGTGTCAAATGATGACTTTAATCAGGCTCTGGAGAAATCCGGCTGGGAGAGCACTCTAGGGCAGGGGCCCTTCAGAGAGCAGCAGCGTGGGTTCCTGGCAGTGCTGGTGCTCCTCTGAGCTGCTGACAAACACTCCCAGCCTGGAGGAGAGGAGCAGGGGCTCCCTGGCTGCTGGCAGCTCCATGTCCCCAGCTCGGCTGGGCCACACCTGGGGCTGTCCCCCACCTAGGACTGTCCCCGAGCTCGGAGCTCTGGGCTGAGCTGCTCCTCCTCAGCCCAGCTCAGCCCAGCCCAGCCCAGCCCAGCCCAGAAGAGCCCCAGAGCTGTGCAGTGATGGAGGGAAAAGTGCAGAGCCAGGACCTGCTGGAGCTCCTGTGTCACCATCAGGGACTCTGGGATGGTTTGAGGTGGGAGGGACCCTAAAGCTCCCCCAGTGCCACCCCTGCCAGGGACATCTTCCACCATCCCAGCTTGCTCAGAGCCCCATCCCGGGCTCCAGAGGGGAGTGTGGATGGTGTGTGACACCAGGAGAGCCCTGGCTGTGCTCCCTGAGAGCGTCCCACGGCCTCACTGCCCGGGGGCCTGAGCGGGGCTGGGACACCGGGAGGGCTGGGGCTCGAGGTCCTGCCCAGCAGGGTGAGGTCCAGAGGGGCCTGAGCAGCGTCCCTGGGGACAATTCGGGAGCAGGGTGCCTGTGCTGGCTCGGGGCTGTGCCCTGGGCAGGGGTGGGAGCTGCAGGGGGAACCAGCACCCTCCAGCCTGGGGATTGGGGTGCTCACCCCTCAGTCAGTGCAAGGCTCACCTGTCATTCTTTGAGCTAAAGTGCTCTCATTTCAGGATCTATATGTATGTAATTTTTTTTTTTTCCCACTTCAGAGTAAAAGTTCTGGAAGTTCTACACTAAAACCTACAAAAACCTAGAGGAAAAAAATTGTCTGTGAATTGAGTTCCTCCTGCATAACGATGTGCCTTCCACAGAACGATAAATGTTAAAACACAAAAATTACTACCTGTGCTTTGGAGCAATCCTCTAAAGATAATTAATGTACACTGACAATTTTTACCTGTGGTTATTCCTTCCAAATTCATGGCTGTTCCTCTTGGGAAGAAAAACTCTGCATTATAAGACTTCTGTGTGATGGTGATTGCTGGTTAGCAGGGAGACATGCTGCCATTTACTTGGAGAATTCCAGGAATGCCAGAGGTTATGGTGACCAGGATGTCACTTTTCATGGATGATGCACAAAAACCGTATCTTTGTGTGGAACAAGTTATTTGAAGTTAAAGAGCACTTCAGGATGAAAAGGACGAGTGACAAAAGGCTGAATCTCTCAAACTGAGGCAGAGTGAAAGGCACGGGGGAGGCTGGGGGAGGGATGGCCAAGAGCAGCTCGGCACAAGGAGCTGGAAACTGCTCCAAGGGGCAGGAGAAGCGCTGGCTGGAGGCCAGGAGAGCCTCGCTGGGGAGTGCTGCTGCCTGCTCTGCCTCTGGAGAGCTCCAGGGATAACTCCACAGCCTGGGCAGGGATGAGCTGCTCTCCTCGGAGGGGGCTGGACTGGGGGGAACAGCTCTGGGGATGCTGCTGATGTGGGGGTGTCCCAGAGCAGATCCAGGCTGGCTGAGAGCAGCAGAGCAGGGGCTGGGATGGAGCTGGGGTGAGCTTTGAGCTCCTGGAAAGTCCATCCTGGCTGTGAGGCTCTGTTCCTGTCACGGGCTGGGTTTGGCTGCAGTGGTCAGCACAGGAGAGCCAAGGGCTCTGCAAGCTCTTATGGAAGACTTTGGACAAGGGCTTGGGTGAGAGCAGCAGAGCAGGGGCTGGGATGGGCCCTGGGGCTGGCAGGGGGAGCAGACAGAGATGTGGAGGATTCAGGGCTGCCCATGAACAGAAAAACTCCTGCAAATGGCAGAACCCAAATGCTGCTTAGAGAGCGACCTTCTAACAGAGCAGGGTGCAGCAGCCCCAGCAACAGCGGGAATTCTTCTCCCTGAAGAGCAGAACCTGCTGAGTACGGGCAGATGGGGCCATTCACAGAGTCCCAGGATGGTCAGGGTCAGAAGGGACATTAAAACCCCACCTCATCCCCACCCCGTGCCGTGGTCAGAGCCCTGTGAGCTGGGAGGGGGCCCTGGCTGCTGTGGGTCGGTGGTGGGGCAGGGGCTGGGCGTGGGGAGCGGGGAGGTTCCCTGGTGTAAAGCAGGCAGTGTTTGCTGTGACAGAGCTAATTAAGCTCCTGGGAGAATTTGTGCACAGCTAATAAGAAGCAGAACTAAACGCTGTCTTAATTTACCCTCAAGCTCACAAAAATGTTGTTCATTCATGTTGCACTAATTAAGCCAACAGCCATTAACCCTTTCTGCAGAGACAGACCCTTGGCACCGAGGAGGATCAAGCTGCACTTCCCAGAGAGCATCTCCTCCTTCCCAGGGGGCTTCAGGCCCTCTCCCCCAGCCTGCAGTGGGCTGCGCTAGTTCAGGGCTGCTCAGGGGTGCAGAGAGGAGCTGCTTTTCCCTCTGCCCTCGCTGGACTGGAATTTGCTGCTCAGGGGTGTCAGGGAGCAACGTCCCTGCCTCCAGCTGGGGTGAGCTTTGAGCTCCTGGAAAGTCCATCCTGGCTGTGAGGCTCTGTTCCTGTCACGGGCTGGGTTTGGCTGCAGTGGTCAGCACAGGAGAGCCAAGGGCTCTGCAAATTCTTATGGGAGACTTTGGACAAGGGCTTGGAGTCATGGGACAGAGAGGAATGGCTTCCCAGTGCCAGAGGGCCCGGATGGATGGGATCCTGGGAATTGGGAATTGCTGTCTGGGAGGGTGGGGAGGGGCTGGTCTGGAATTGCCAGAGCAGCTGTGGCTGCCCCTGGATCCCTGGCAGTGCCCAAGGCCAGGCTGGACATTGGGGCTAGGAGCAGCCTGGGACAGTGGGAGGTGTCCCTGCCCATGGAAAGAGCCACATGGAGCCAGAAGGGAACTTGCAGCCAGGCGCTGCTGGGGCCCCTTTTGGAGTCCCAAGGAGCTGTCAGAAATAAGAAAAGGCAGCCCCAGGCTCAGCACTGCTCCCCCAGCTGCAGCCCCAGGACAGGATCCCGTTCCTGGTGGTGCAGGGCAGGGCAGGGTGGGCTCTGCTGGCTGCTGCAGTGCCAGCCTCACCTGTGCTCTTTAAAGTACACGAGCATTAAATATCATTTTGTGCCCTTTTCATCCTCCTGATCACTTTGAATCCTTGTAATGTTCCTCAGGAACGCAGGGAGAAGCTGTGCTCTGCTCACGTTTCATCAGGGCAGCTGTTGCAGGAG
This sequence comes from Rhipidura dahli, assembly GCA_013399225.1. Lineage (NCBI taxonomy): Eukaryota > Metazoa > Chordata > Aves > Passeriformes > Rhipiduridae > Rhipidura > Rhipidura dahli. The sequence continues at coordinate 418,237 of VXAC01000982.1, forward strand.
TTCTCTGGATTAAAGGGATGCTGCAAAGGCAGCAGCAGCAGATCTGGCCTCTAGTTCTCATATTGCTCTTAATCATGTGTTTTCATCCCTTTATGCTGGAAAAAAGGAAAAAAAAGGGGGAAAACTCACTGAATCTCCTTTCTCCACCCCAGTTTTTGCATTTCTGGCATTTCCTGGTTTATCAGCCCCTGACAAACCATCAGAGGTGAGTCTGGCACTGCTCAGAGCCAAGGCTGAGCTCAGCCAAGCACCCCAGGGTTGCAATGCTGCGTCAGCCTCACCTGAACTGCCCCAGACAAGAGACTCCAAAACTGAATTTGGACTCTTGTGACAACAGGGTGAGATTTTCATCACGTTGGGCATCTCTGGCAATGAGCTGGGCCTGGAAAAGCCTCACTTGGGAATGGCTGAACTCAAGCACAGCTGTAAAATCCCAGAATCCCAGATCAGTTTGGGTTGGAAGGACCTTAAATCCCCACCCATCCCACCCCTGCCCTGGCAGGGACACCTCCCACTGTCCCAGGCTGCTCCCAGCCCCAATGTCCAGCCTGGCCTTGGGCACTGCCAGGGATCCAGGGGCAGCCACAGCTGCTCTGGGCACCCTGTGCCAGGGCCTCCCTCTGTCCCCACTGAGTTCAGTGACCCCCAGGGCCGGGAGCTGTCCAGGGACACTGGGACAGGGAAAGGGTCTGTCCCCTGGAATACCCCAGAGTCATGGGTGGAAAGCTTTCCCCTGGAATATCCCCGACTCATGGGTGGAAAGCTTTCCCCTGGAATATCCCAGACTCATGGGTGGAAAGCTTTCCCCTGGAATACCCCAGACTCATGGGTGGAAAGCTTTCCCCTGGAATACCCCAGAGTCATGGGTGGAAAGCTTTCCCCTGGAATACCCCAGACTCATGGATGGAAAGCTCTCCTTCAGGATGACTGGGGAGAACAGAGGAACTCAGCCAGCCCGGGGATGTGTGAGCTCTTGTTTCCTGCTGAAAAGGCAGAGAGTGCAATAAATGCAGTTAAATAATGCACCAGAGCCACTCAGGTGTCCCAGTGAGGGACTGGGATCTGTGGAAGGTCGGATCAATGAGTAATGGCTCCAATGTCAGCCCTCCCCGGCTCTCACATTTCCCAGCCTCTCCATCTCCACCCAGCTCTGCTCCCTGGGCTCTGCTCCAGGCCCCCCTGTCCCACCCAGACCGGGAGCAGGGCTGTGTGGATGGGGAACCCTGGCTAATCCCAGTTATCACCCCGGAACAGGCTGGCTCTGAGCTCACAGAATTCCTTCTCTTCTCCTCCCGACTTGCTTGGCTCGGATCAGTCTGATTAACTCCCAGGGAAATGTTGATTAAAAAGGGCTGCTCCCAGCACATGCTGTACCTTTCATTCCTAAACCAATTTTTGATTTCATGATTTAGCTCGTCCTGTGAAAATTTGTGGAATTTCATCTTTTTATTTCTTGAACACAGCATCCCTTTTTTCCCAGAGATCTCTCTATTGCTGATGTTTTCACAGTGCTCCTCTTGCCTTTCAGGAACACTGACTTTGGGTTTATTCCTCCTCTGTGATACTTTCAGCTTCCTTTGGGGGAAAAGTTTAATCTTTTATCTCTAATACAGAATCTCTAAGCAGTATCTGTGCTGCTGAGAAGAACTTCCATGAGCTGGATAATCCTTGTGGGTCCTTCCAACTCAGGATATTCTATGATTCTAATACTTCTTCTGATTCCTTTTCTGTTTGCTTCTGATATTTTTAACAAAGCTCCTGGGATCCTGATGGGAGGCAAAGCTGCTGCCAGGAGGTCGGGGGTGCTCAGTGAGGGAGGCCAGGGAGGGTGGTGGGACCCTTGGGTGGAGGCTGGACAGAGCCAGGAGCGGGGAGTGACAGTGGAGGCTTCCAGCCAGCTGGAAATCCCCTGATTTTGGGTGTTTCATAGGCAGAGATCCAGCAAAGGCAGCCTCAGTGGAGATCTCTGAGATCTGCAGCCCTCAGTGATGGGATTGTTCATTTTCTGGCTGTCTCGTGCTGGAGCTGCCTGGCAGAGGAACCAAAACACAAAACCAGCAGACACAGCAGCCCTGTGCCCAAACCCAGCAGTTCTGTCCTGCAGGAGAGCCAGAGTCCCTCAGCTGCACGGGTGGAGTTACAAATGCAGGCAGCAGGATCCTGCCCTGACCAGGGTCTGGAGGAAACCACAGCTTTCTCCACATGAGAACGCCCAATTTATTTATTTATTGAGCTCATGAGTATCCAGAGCATTTTTGCCTCTTATCAGTTCTCTGCAAGGTAAATAAAATGAGGGCAATAATATGAGTAGCATCTGCAGTAATGGAACCAAAGGAGCAGCTCCAGAGGGCCAGGAGCTGCATCTGATTTTCCTCCAAAGCCTCCCAGCCCTGGAGCTGCCACGTTATCTCCCATTCCAGCCCTCATTCCCAACGCCAGGAGAAATGTGAGCACCCGCTCCCAAAGTGCTGATTTGGGGGTTTATTATCTAAGCCATGTTTATAGAGACATTGATCTATACAATTCTGCTTTCTTACTTATATTTCACACAGACCTTTGGGAGGGGAGAGCGCAGTTCTCCTGGCACCCCCCGAGCCCTCCCTGGCTGAGCTGTTTGCTCCAGGCTCTCTGGGAAGCACCAGGAGTGTTTCCCACATTTTCCCACGTTTTCCTGGGCTCCAGCACATCCACCCAGCACCCTCTCATGGGGGTGTTGTGCCCTCCAGGGGCCGAGCTTTGCTGGTTTGTGCCTTGTGGGCACAGCCTGTGGTGTTGTGGGTTTGCTGTGGGTGCTGCCAGGCCAAGGGTGAGGAAACATCACATCCCTGCTCCTGTGGATCTGGATTTCTATTTTCCAGAGGTCTGGTTCTGCTCTTCAGCTTTGCAAAGAAATGCTTTACTTCTCCTGAGAGAAGCAGAGTCACCAGGGTTGGGAAATCCCCCTGAAACCCCTGAGTCCAACCCTTCCCAGCACCGCCAAGGCCACCACTGACCACATCCCCAGGTGCCACATCCACAGAGCTTTTAAATCCCTCCAGGGATGGGGACTCCACCCCTGCCCTGGGCAGCTGGACCAGGCTGGGCAGCTGTTTTGGTGAAGAATTGTTCCCACTGTCCCACCTGAGCCTGCCCTGCCCCAGCCTGAGCCCTTCCCTCTCCTCCTGTCCCTGTCCCCTGGGAGAAGAGCCCGTGCCCCCCGGCTGTCCCCTCCTGCCAGGGGGTTGTAGGGCCACTGCTGCTCCTGGGGACAAAGCCCCAGGGTTTGCAGGCTTTGTGAGCAGGAGGTTCTGTGCGTGGTGCAGCTCCCTGTGCTGGCACATTCCGGAGCACCCAGAACCCACCATCTCCTCAGCAGCCGCCTGGAGTTCATCCAGAGTGGCTTTAACCCCTCCCCAGCCCCGGGGCAGCCCTCTGGGGCCGGCTGGCTCAGTTCCTGGGCAGCACAGCCCAGCCCAGCTGCCCGTGCCAAGCGCTGCCCTTGCCCTGCTGGGGCTGGGGGTCCGGCAGTGACCAGGCTGTGCTCTCAGGCAGCCCCTGCCTCCCCTAATCCCTGGTTATTGCCCATCACTCTCCCCTGGAGCCCTTCCTTGCATGACAAGGTTTACTTGGCCGAGGCATTGGTTTCCAGCTCCGAAAAGCCTGTGCTGTGCCTCGGACACGCGGGCTCGCTCCCCGCTCGGCTCTGCTGGGAAAGCGCTGCTTTATAATCTGACAGTCCATAAATGAAGCAATTTTGTGCCAAATAGCAGCCTCTGACAAACTCCCTGCATGAAAGTCTTCTTCCTTTAGTGTGACATTTCACCACCTCTTTTTCTTCAATATTTCTGACATTTTTCCCTTCACTGCGATGAAGTTCTAAGGAAGGAAGGAACTCATCGCTCACTCCTCTTGTGGGAAGGATGAAAAGGGAATGCAATGGAAATTAGAGGGGAAGGCAGCTGAACTGTGCTAGTCAAGTGGAAGATGTTGGGCTGCAGATTACTGCCTGTGTAGGTGTGGTAATAATTGTCACAAATGCTGATGGCATCAGATCAACTCTGCCGTGGGATTACCTGGAAAAGCAGCACCCTGCAAATGCCACTGGCTGTGTTTCCTGCAGGGGGTCCCACTCCTGTGTTTCTGAGCGGTGGTTTTGTGCCTCAGCTTCTGGCATTTTGCACCAGGAGGCTGACCCTGGGCTCTGCCAGCAGCTGGGGATGCAGACACCGAGGCATTCCCTGGATACCCTCTCTGTATTTGTTATTTGTCTATAACAAACCCATGCAGTGTGCAGGGCAGGACTGGTAAAAAAATCCAATTTCATTGCATTCCCATTCTGGCAGCCACGTACCAGGCTTTGCACAGGTTCCATTCCCCTCCCAGGTCACTTTGCTGTGTCACCAGGGCTGGCACGGGGCAGAACCCGGCTCCTGGCTGCTCCCACTGCCTTTGGAAGCCGCCACCTCTGCAGAGCTGAAATCGCTCTCCTCACAGGTGGGAGAATTTCTTTTCTGCTCTGTCACATTTGAATGGTTTGCCTCGTGAATGTGACTTAAAATACCTCCCTGCTGGCTCTTTGATTTCAAATTTGGGATGGTGACAGCTGCTGTGCCTCAGTGTGGCTTTGCTGAGGGCCTGGGCAGCAGCAGGTCACACCAGAGGGCAGAGGCAGTGTCACCCCCAGGCCTGCTCAGAAGGATTCCTCTTCTCAAGTTCCCTTCTGTCTGCAGAGCATTTGCAGGGCCAAGGGGCCAAGAGCTTCTGGAAAATGAGGGGGAAAAGTGGGTCAGTCCTGCTGAGACAATATTTAAAAATCCCCAGGAATCCCAATGCAGAGGCAGGTGAACTATTGACTGTGGTTTCTGTGCCACAGGGTATCTGGACAAATGCCCAGCAGCAATTATTTAATGTATGTGCAGAATCAATTCATTTCCTCCATCCCTGGAAGTGTCCAAGACTGATTGGATGGGGCTTGGAGCAACCTGGGTTAGGGGAGGGTGTCCCTGCCCATGGCAGGGGGTGCAGTGGGATGATCTTGAAAGTCACTTCTGGCTCAAACCACTTTGTGATTCTGTCATGTAATAAAAAACCCAAAATTATTCGAAGATTTCTCCCAGATTTGTAAAGATTTCCCCTAATTCTGAGGATTTGTGCCACAAGAGAAACCTGCTGAGCACCAGTTCTGTATGGAGTCACAGGACACCCTGAGCTGGAGGGACCCCCAGGATCACCCAGCCCAGCCCTGTCCCTGCCCAGACCCCCCAACAGCCCCACCCTGGGCACCCCTGGCAGCGCTGCCCAAATGCTCCTGGAGCTCTGGCAGCCTCGGGGCCGGGCCCATTCCCTGGGGAGCCTGGGCAGTGCCCAGCACCCTCGGGGGGAAGAACCTTTCCCTGATATCCACCTAAACCTCCCCTTACTCGCGTGGTTCTCTAAAAGGCCGTATAGAATCATCCTGCTGCAGTTTTCCTGCTGGATCCCAGGTGTCCAGGTGAAGCAGGAGGGGCCTGTCCTTCACCTCAAATGACCCAGGCGAGGCTGGTGGTGGAGGAAGAGCCGAGGAGGATGGCAGCAGGCAGAGCAGGGACTGTCCCCTGCTGTCCCTCACACCCTGTCCCCTGGCCCCCGTGCCTCCAGCAGGGCCAGCAGAGGATGGGCAGGAACAGGGAACAGCTCCCTGAGGAAGCTCCTGGCTCATCTTCCTCCCACAGAGTGAAGTTTCTGAGGATGGTCAGACCAATCTGGCCGTGTTTTAATTAAACTCCACTTAAAGTGATCGGCTAGGTGGGTTTTTGTTGTGCTTAGCTGGGGGAAGGAGAAGGATGCTCGTGTGCTTAAGCATCCCCCTAAATGTTCATTTAGTGAAATCCTGCACATCGTATTTGACTTTCGGCACGATAACAGTGATGCAATTAGTGCTCTGGATTAGCACAAAGCCTCCAGGGCTGGGTGTTTGGAGAACACAAAGCCAGCACTGCCATTCCCAGCGGGTCCCACTTTAATGAGGATTTGCATCTCTAATTTCACTCCCAACTTTTGTTAAAGTGCTTTTCCATGGGTAAAAACTTCGGGAAGAAATGCTGCCTGTGCCCTCAAGGGGAGACCTGGTTTTGGACATGGCCACAGCTGCTCAGAGCATCCTCTGAGCCCGGACCCCTCCCCACCGAGGGCAGCCTGGATGGGTTTGGAGCACCCTGGGAGAGTGCAAGAGTTCCCTGCCCATGGCAGGGGTGGGATGGGATGGGATCCATGGGATGGGATGGGATGGGATGGGATGGGATGGGTTGGGCTGCAAGGACCCTTCCAACCCAAACCATTCTGGGATTCTGGGGCATCCTTGGATCATCACATAATTATTTTAACATGTCACTTTTCACTGCCATGGAATTAATTTTAAGGCGGAATGCAGTGGGTTTGGTCTCTTTTGTATTTCAGACTCAGCTGCCTGATACTTTGCCTTCTGTGAATGGGTTTTTTTGGCATCTGGGGAAAGCAAAACAAGCTGAAAAACAGAAGCAGAAAACAGAATACAAAACTGCAAAGCCATTTGAGACAGCCCATGTTCTCTTCAGTCGTCTACATTGTTATGTTGATTTTAAATATCCAGGCAGGGAATATACCCCTAAAATATTTATTTTTCTGATGGAAAATTATTGTGTTTTAATACAGTAGATAAATTCTCATTTTGTTCCTACTTTCATTAAAATACTACCTCGACATTTTCCCATCTGCAGAGTAATGCTGTGTGGGTAAGGGTGGGGATCACTGTTAATTTTAACTACGTGTTTCAAACCTTCTAACAGGAATATAAAAACCACCCAGGTTATGTAATTAATCCTCTTTCTGCAGTGAAATATCGAAAACACGTTTGCAGAATCCTGGTTGTTTTTCAGAATTTTTGTATTGAAACCTCCTTGTTCGTAGCTGTTTGTGCACACACATGTGAATATTCACACCCAGAATTCCCTTTAACTTCTCTTTTTTGTCCCTGGCAGCTGGAAGGAGGTGGGGAGTGGTGGGAGTGGTGGGAGCTGACCCCAGGAGCAGGCGGGTCCTGGGGGAGCTCCCCCACCCCTGTCCTCACCCCATCCGAATTTTGCTCCAACGAGGACAGGCTCTGTGTGGCACAGGGACTTTGTCCCCCTGGGCCTCGTGTGGCTGCCCTCTGGATCCCCAGGGACTCTGCACACCCACCCTGGGGCCGTGCCCAAGGCACACACTCTGCAGTGTTGGGATGATTCCCCCTGGATTGGTTGTGAGCGTTTCTTTTCCAAGCATTTTGCTTTCCAGGAAGCACAGCAGAACTAATTTCAATAATCTCTTTGGCTGAATCGATTGCAGAGGCTTTGTGTGTTCCCAGAATTCTGAGTAATGAGTAAAACCAGGAAGTCACCTTTCCTCTCTGTCCATTCATGGACCCTGATTATCACTGATTTCTCCTCTCACACTGTGCTGTCCATGGCCACTGCAGCCCCTCACACTCATGGCTGCCACATCCCACAGTTCCCCTCAGGAGGAGAAGCTTCTTCATCTTTCAGCCAGATGCTTTTTTCTCTGGACCAGCTGCTTTTTGCTGCTCTGTGGCACAGAAGGTCCAGCTGTAAAAAAAGTGAGAAATGTATCCCCAAGGCGGCCAGGGTCCATCACATCCAGCACTCCCATAATGACCAAAAAGTGATGCCTTAAGAAGCCTCCCAGAAACAGAGCCCAGCCAGGAGTAAAGGGAATAAAGGTGGGGATTTCTTGGAAAGGCCTCCAAAGGTACCCCTGGGGAGCCAGAGGTGCTGCCCAGATGGGCCCCGAGATGGACCCTGAGAGGCCACGAGTTCTTCCCACTTTGCTGCCTTTGCTTCATTTGCATCTCAGGGTTGATTCTCCCTTAATTAAAGCTGCAGTTAATGATGGAATTGCCCTCAGCTTGCCCCCCTCAGAGGCTCTTTGGTTGATGCTTTTTGGGCCCAGTTTGGGCTGGGTGTCCTTGGAGAGCAGCCCCGGAGAGGCTTTGCTGTGTGTGCCCAGCACAGAGAGCAGCACTGACCAGGGAACAGGCAACTCCAGAGTGACACACTGGGCACTGCAGGGCTGCAAATAGAAAAGTTAAACCCTGAGCCATCAGAGCCATGGGTTGGGATGCTGCTGCTGGGATTCAGCTGCAGGGCCACAGCCACGGTGGACCCGGGGACCTTTGGGTTCGGGTTATTTGCAGTGCCTGGAACTGGTGCTGGAGCGCTTCCCACTTTGTCACTGCTCTGAAACATCCAAGGAAATGTCTTTAAAAGTGTGAAATTATGGTCTGCTGGTTCCAGTTCGTTTGTTTTGGAGGGGGCTGGCGGGAGGAGCTCCAGCGGGGAAAGGATTTTATCCCGTCCTTTCCGGGCTGGCCATTCCCTGGCAGGCACCGGGAGCGCTCTCTCCGTGGTGCTGCAGGGCTTGCCCACTGGGACAGGGGCCTGGCCGCAGTGTGGGCTCCTCCCGGCCTCGAGCCAGGTGCCCAGGGCACTTTGGGTGGAAATGGAACATGGAACAAGGCAGGAGCACGTCCTCCAGCAAGTCCCCCCAGGTCCCCGAGCCGGGTTTGGTCTGCCACCGCCCCCGCGTTTTTACAGCATCGCTTCTCCATCCCCTTGCTCACCGTGGCTCTGCCTTACAGCGAAACTTTTCCTTCTGCCCACTCCTCCAAAATGTTTATGGGGAAAGGGAGAAAAGAAACAACACCCCCCGAAGCAGACAGTGTCTATTCCGGGCGCGGAGCTGAGGTGGGAGCGGTGACTCACAGCTCCGGGAGCTTTGGCACGCAGGAGCCGTCTCCCGCCGCGATGTCCCGCAGCAAGGGGCTGTTATCTCGGCTGATACGACCTGCGCTGTGTGACAGGATATTTGATTCCAGCACTTGCCCTGTATCGCACTTGACAGGTTGTGTTGAGGTCAAGCGTGTCATCCTGGAGGAAAATCCGTGCTGCCGCAGCGGTGCCGATGGGCGCGTTTGTCCCATTCCCACAGCAGGCTGTTCTGTTTGATCAGCCCCGCCAGCAAAGACGGGTTGCTAATTTGGAACAACAATTTTCAATTCATTCCTGTGCCTTTCCCTGCTTGGTCCCCCAAGTCGCTGGAAGGGATTTTTTCTGCAAGTACCGAGGTGTTCAAGGGATGGTCAGCGCGGGGCGAGGCGGAGTGGGCAGAGAGGAGCCCCGGCAGCGGGCGGTGCCTCCTCCTCCTCGGGCGGCTGGAATCAAACCCCCGCTACTCTGAGACACCTGCTAACGATGGCCCCGCCACGCTCCCTCCTGCGGAACGAGAACACAC
>VXAC01000982.1:439551-457348 GCA_013399225.1 Rhipidura dahli
GGGCTGTGGGACAGGGAGGCAGCGGCTGCTGGGCTGGGTGAGGCTGGGACACCCACGGTGCCCACGGGCTGTGGGACAGGGAGGCAGCGGCTGCTGGGCTGGGTGAGGCTGGGACACCCACGGTGCCCATGGGCTGTGGGACAGGGAGGCAGCGGCTGCTGGGCTGGGTGAGGCTGGGACACCCACGGTGCCCACGGGCTGTGGGACAGGGAGGCAGCGGCTGCTGGGCTGGGTGAGGCTGGGACACCCACGGTGCCCATGGGCTGTGGGACAGGGAGGCAGCGGCTGCTGGGCTGGGTGAGGCTGGGACACCCACGGTGCCCACGGGCTGTGGGACAGGGAGGCAGCGGCTGCTGGGCTGGGTGAGGCTGGGACACCCACGGTGCCCATGGGCTGTGGGACAGGGAGGCAGCGGCTGCTGGGCTGGGTGAGGCTGGGACACCCACGGTGCCCACGGGCTGTGGGACAGGGAGGCAGCGGCTGCTGGGCTGGGTGAGGCTGGGACACCCACGGTGCCCATGGGCTGTGGGACAGGGAGGCAGCGGCTGCTGGGCTGGGTGAGGCTGGGACACCCACGGTGCCCACGGGCTGTGGGACAGGGAGGCAGCGGCTGCTGGGCTGGGTGAGGCTGGGACACCCACGGTGCCCATGGGCTGTGGGACAGGGAGGCAGCGGCTGCTGGGCTGGGTGAGGCTGGGACGCCCACGGTGCCCACGGGCTGTGGGACAGGGAGGCAGCGGCTGCTGGGCTGGGTGAGGCTGGGACACCCACGGTGCCCACGGGGGAAGCTGCTCTGTGCCTCCTCCCCGGAGCTGGCTCCCAACTCCAGGGGTGCAGCTGGGGGGATCATGTGGATGCTGGAAAGTTTTTAGCGGAGAAATCCTTCAGCTCTCTGCAGCATTTTGGGAGAGCTCTGTCTTTCCCATGCAAGCTGACTAAAACAAAGTTACCGTTCTGTAAACACTGGCACCTGCAGATTGTTTTGCCGGATTGTTGTGGTTCTAACCAGCAAAATATTTGGGAATGGATGGCTTAGAATTTGGCCAATCCCCTCAAGGGGTGGATGGCCAGAGGACCAATTACCTTATGCCATTTAACTCACTTTTTGTGAACTAACATATAAAAGCCTCGGGAAAAATTATTAAATTGCTTTTTGCCATTGATCCCTGAGCCTGGGCTTCGTGTGGCTTTTCTACCCATCTGTGTTGCGACAGCAACAGGATCAGAGCACAGGGACCTGGAAGCAGCAGGAAGAAGAGGAGGGAATTCTGTGTCTTTGCCACTGAATCAGCCCCGATGGATGGAAAGTGAAGGTGACAGCCCCGGGCAGATAAGGAGCACCTGCAGCAGCTGCTGGAACGAGAGCAGGGCTGCACTGCACTGCATCCCCTGCAGGCAGCTGCCTCTGCGCCCCACCGGGAACTTGTTCCCTCCAGGCAATGCTCAGCACATCCACAGCTCGTACTGAATTCCAGGGCAGCGGTGGGAACGGGGTGTTCTGGTGAAGGAGGGCCATGGAGATCTGTTCCTGTGGAGAGAGACAGTTCTGATAGTGAGTGTAAAGATGGAAATAGCACGGAATCCCCAAGTTCGTGTTGCCCCGTGCTGCTGTGCTGCCCCACAGACTCCTGTCTTCTCTGCCCACAAAGAATCCCCGATTTTAGGAAGGAATTGTTCTCTGGAAAGGTGGGAAGGCCCTGACAGGGTGCCCAGAGCAGCTGGGGCTGCTCCTGGATCCCTGGCAGTGGCCAAGGCCAGGCTGGACATTGGGGCTGGGAGCAGCCTGGGACAGTGGGAGGTGTCCCTGTCAGGGCAGGGCTGGGATGGGCGGGATTTCAGGTCCCTTCCCACCCAAACCATTGCAGGATTCCAGAATTCCCTCCCTGCACACCCTGGCAGAGGTGGAACACCTTCTGCCTCTTCCTCCCAGACCATGTCTCTCTCCTGCTGGAGGAAGGACCTAATTAACAATTCCAAGCTTTCCAGTGGGCAGGGATTGGTTCACAAACTGTAAATTTGCAAGAATTCACGCTGAATTTTTGCAAAAGAAGAAGAAAATCAGGACTGCAGAAAAAAGTGCAGCCTCGTTCTGCACTGCTCTTCCCCTTCCTGGCCTGCCACAAACCCTTTTGACTGACTTTTTAACTTTCTCCTCCTGTAGAAACTGCTCAATTAAAATGTTTCCACAGGAAATCCCCCTTAATGTGAGCGTCAGACTCCTGGCAGGAATCCACTTTGCTCGGAGCAGTGATCAGGCTGCCAGAGCTCCGTTCCCAGCCCTCGCACACCCCGTGCTGGGCCGTGCTCCATCATTAATTCGGGAGTGCCACAGCTCCTGCCAGGACAGCCAAGGGCTCCTCTCCTCCTGCTCCACGTCTGTGCTAAGCTGAGAGGCCTTCATGGGAGCTGGACTTGTTCCTATCCCACGATATTTAATTTATCTGCATAAAACTTTGATCTATTGTGCCACATCAGCACTGAAATCCCAACAATCAGTTACAAATTGTTATGATTGAAGCTCATCAGTGGCCTAAACGTTGTTCCAAGCTGTTTGTTGGGTGCAAGTGAGGCAGAATGGAGTTGGAAGTGCAAAAATCCACATTTGCATCGTTCTGCCACGGATCCCCTGGGCAGGAGGAGCCACTGAGGCAGGCAGGGATCAGCAGCGAGGACAGGAAGGGGAGGAAGGCAGGGAACTGCTGAGGAGGCAGAAGGATGAGCCCAGAGAGGCTGCTCAGAGCCGGGGGAGAGGAGCTGAAGGTCTGGGACAGGGAAAGGGTGTGCAGGTGTCTGCATGAACAATTCGGGTCAGGGGATGGGTGTGGAGGCTCTGAAATGGCTCTGGATGTCCGTCCCCACTGAAATGGGTCCGGATGTCCATCCCCATTGAAATGGGTCTGGATGTCCATCCCCACTGAAATGGGTCTGGATGTCCATCCCCTCTGAAATGGGTCTGGATGTCCATCCCCCCTGAAATGGCTCTGGATGTCCATCCCCACTGAAATGGGTCTGGATGTCCATCCCCTCTGAAATGGCTCTGGATGTCCATCCCCACTGAAACGGGTCTGGATGTCCATCCCCACTGAAATGGCTCTGGATGTCCGTCCCCACTGAAATGGCTCTGGATGTCCATCCCCACTTGCAGCCACGGGTTTGCTCCAGAGCCCACACAGCTCAGCTCCTGAAACAGCCAAATGGGGCTGCCCAAGCCTGAACTTCTGAACTCTGGGGTAAAATGACAGGTTCAGGGGGGGATACGGGGCAGGTGGTTCAGGAAGGCTGCACCTTGCTGGTGCCTCAGCAGTGGGGGAAGGAAGAGGGAAAGGTGCCCGGGAGTTTGGGGTAAAAGGAGGCTGCACCCTCCAAAACCCCGAGAGAGAAACCCCGCGGGCTGTGCCCCGGTGGGCTCTGGGCCCTTACTGGAATGCAGCTGCAGGGCCCCCCCGGCTCCTTTAGGGACCCTGGCTCTTCCCAGCAGGATTTTCCGCACAGCTGGACAAAGCCCCGTGTTCCCTCTGTCCTCCCCGGTGTTCCAGAGGAGCAAATCCTCTGTGGGACCCCCCACCAGCCAGGACAGGGGGCTGCTCCTGATGGGGGGACACCAGAGGGGCCTGGGTGGCTCCAGCCCTGCTGTACCCAGGAGCAGAGCAAAAGCATCATAGAATCATAAAATCCCAGAATCCCAGGATGGTTTGTGTGAGAAGGGACCCTAAATCCCCCCCAGTGCCACCCCTGCCCTGGCAAGGACACCTCCCACTGTCCCAGGCTGCTCCCAGCCCCAATGTCCAGCCTGGCCTTGGGCACTGCCAGGGATCCAGGGGCAGCCACAGCTGCTCTGGCAATTCCAGACCAGCCCCTCCCCACCCTCCCAGACAGCAATTCCCAATTCCCAAGATCCCATCCAGCCCTGCCCTCTGGCACTGGGAAGCCATTCCCTGGCTCCTGTCCCTCCATCCCCTGTCCCCAGTCCCTCTCCAGCTCTCTTGTCTCACAGGACAGTATCTGCTCCCTGAGCAGGAGGATCAAGGCTGACAAAGAAAAAAATCCCTTTGAGATTAACCACAGGTTCTGGGCTGTTGTTTTTCCTGGTTTGATTTCTTTTGTTTTGCTTTGTTTATGTTCCATTTGTGGATCTTTGGAGCCCACTTAAAGGGTGGCAGCAGAATACAGATGTAAGAAATGACATCCTGTCTTTAGGATGAGATTACTGCTGCCTTAATGGACCCTCAGAGCAATGGAGTAAATAGAGGGAGATAAATCCAGAGGGTTATACAGTATCTTTAGAAATATTTTTTATTTCTCATATTTATAATGTTTTCTCACAATGCAATTCTACAAAGCCATTAAATACAAACGTGAAATTCATAACTTGTGTAAACTTCCAAGAGAATGTTTTCCTTCCAGCCTGGTAATAAATGCCCGTGTGAAATGCATTTAAATAACATTTTCAATCCAACAAGTAATGCCAGGAATGACATTTTAAAAAGCTACAGTATGAGACTCAGTGTGGGAATCAGATGCAGAATAAAAAAGAGCGATAACTCTGCAAAGGAGCCTCAGCTCAGCGGAGCAGGGGCTCAGGTGTCTTTGTGACAGCTCCTTGAATGGTTTTCAGGGTTTCAGGGTTTCAGGGTGTGGAAGGGAGCACCCAGGATTTGGAAATGCCTGTGGCCAGAAAAGAGCAGCAAAAGCCAAAAGGGTCCAAAAAAAAAAAATGCTCAGAGTGACCTCCCTGGTCAGCATGGAAATTGGTGAGTGTTTGTCTCTGCCTTGTGCTAACAATAACCGGAATAAAAGAACGGAGGGAAAGAGGGAAGGGAGTTCGGGGAGGAGGAGACCAGCCCTGGCTCCAGCATCGATCCGCGGACAGCGGCCAGGGGTCCTGGGGCCCCCCCGAGCCCTGTGGGGGCCCCTTCCCATGGGCTGGGGCTGGGTTTCCCCTCCCCACACGGCCGGGTGAGGTTCGCTGGACCTTCCTGGAAATGGCATCTCAGGGTGTGCTGCTGGCCTGGATCCCCCCCGGGGGTCCTGCCCCACTTCTGTGCTCGCTGTGGGGTCGGCACGGACCAGGACGGGGCTGCTGGCTCCAGAAGGTGCTGCCCCACTGTTCCCCGCATTAACTCCTTCCTGGCCGGGCTTCCGCGCCCCGTGAGCATCCCCGGTGTGCCCCGTGAGCATCCCCGGTGTGCCCCGTCAGTGCCCGCAGCACCGACCGGGCGAGTCCCCGCGGCACAGCCCCGGCCGCAGCCGTACGGCTCCACGGAATCCTCCTCTCCTCGTTCCCCCTTTCCCTGCTGCCTTCCCGCAGCCTGGCTCCGATTCCCGAGGCTCGGGCTGGCGGTGCCCGCAGGTGATGACATCTCACAGCCCGGTTATCACCAGCGGGCTCGTCCCAGCCGGCCTGGGGCTGCGATCTGCCCCGGACAGCCGGACACCGGGCAGGGGGAGCAGGGCGAGAGCAGCCCCGGTGCATCTCTGCACTGACTGGGACACGGAGAGGGTGATGTTCCCCCTCCTCATTTATCAGCTGGCAGCGCATTCCCGGAGCCCGGCAGAGCATTCCCGGAGCCCGGCAGAGCATTCCCAAATTCCCGGAGCCCGGCAGAGCATTCCCGGAGCCCGGCAGAGCATTCCCAAATTCCCGGANGGCAAATCCCAGCGCGGCTCCTCGGGAATGAGGGAGGGGGGTCTGATGGGGCCCTCTGGGGCTGCGGGATGTGTGTGCAGGGCTGGCAGGGTGGGCAGGCCCTGGCACAGGGTGCCCAGAGCAGCTGTGGCTGCCCCTGGATCCCTGGCAGTGCCCAAGGCCAGGCTGGGACAGTGGGAGGTGTCCCTGCCAGGGCAGGGGTGGCACTGGAGGATCCCTTCCCACCCAAACCATTCCAGGATTCGGTGGTTTTACCCCCATGCTCTCACCCTCTGGACACCCTGGGCTGCTCCCTTGGCTGGTTGNCCGGCAGAGCATTCCCGGAGCCCGGCAGAGCATTCCCAAATTCCCGGAGCCCAGCAGAGCATTCCCGGAGCCCGGCAGAGCATTCCCGGGGCCTGGCAGCGCATTCCCGAATTCCCGGGGCCTGGCAGCGCATTCCCTGGAGCTGTAAGCGCTGCGATCCTCCGTGGCCGTGTCACAGGAATGTTCTGCTGCTGCTTTGACCAAGAACTGAGCCCGCAAGGCAGGAGTGGCCGTGCCATTGTCCCCCCACCCCGTGCCATTGTCCCCCNGGTGGTTTTACCCCCATGCTCTCACCCTCTGGACACCCTGGGCTGCTCCCTTGGCTGGTTGCTCCTTCCTTGGGGATTGATCCCCACCCTGAGCCCTCCTGGCTGGCTGTGCCCCTGGCTGTGCCCCCTCTGCCCACAGAGCAATGGTTACCAGCAGTGCTTTGGGCACAAATCTGAACCACAGCACCAGAACAGCCCCTGTGAACAAAATCCTCTCCATCCAGACAGACCAGCAGGACTTTCTAATCCACATCAGGTTCCAATTAATTCCCTTTTTTAACGACTGCAGCACTCCAACATGTTGCTCCACATAACAGAATCAGAGGAATTAGAAGCAGGAAGATGCATTAAATTGTGGAATACATCTCCTTGCCAATGCAAAATGTGTTCCCCCGAGTCCATTCCGAAGGAACTTTTTAAATAGACTCCGATTAAATGAATTTTTAGGCACACAGTCCCTGGGTAGCTGCTCGGAGCGCTACGTGTGAATCACAGCTGTATTGTACCAGGCAAATAGGAAAATGCTAATGCAGAGCTCCCGAGTTCTTCCTGGTTCCTTGGCAAATCTTTTCTGGATTTAAGCAATTTCCAAGCAGCTTTGAGACCAAAGTGCACTGTGATTCCTAAACCTGCACTAAGTGAATCAGGAGCCACTGAAGATGGGGTTGATGTTTTTTAATTACTCACTGGTGTTTAAATGTGTCTCATGCTCTCATTTTTGTTCTGAAATACAATTTCCCTCCAGAATGCTGCGAGAACAGGACACAGGTGTGATTCCAAACCCGGCTGGGAGGAGCTGTGTTCCCCCTGGGAGGGAGCAGAGCATCCAGGAGTTGGTGGGAAACAGCAGCTCCTGTTCCCTTTAGCATTTTCTCACACCTTACCCCACTTTCCCTGGAATTGCCCAGAGCTGGCAGTTCAGTTTTCTTCCTGGAACAGTTGTCATGCAAAATGAATAGGAAATATAATATTGAATTGAACTTCATTTTCCTTCAGCCACTTGTTTTGACTCTAAAGGTTTTTATCATAGAATTCAGGTAACCTGCAGCACTCAAAGCAGGGAGTGCCTGGCTACAACAAGATGCTCTTCATTAATATGCGCACATTAATTTGTGAATCATGAGATTTTAAACTCTGATAAGTGTCTACATATCAAGGTCATTTGTCTCTTAATAGACTCGGTGCCTGGTTAGAGAATCAGCCGAAAAGGGCTTTTTTCCTTTTCCTTTCTTTCAGAAGTGGTGCATGACAGGATGACTACTCCATAACACAAATTAATGGTAATTGCAACGTTTTCTTTTCTAATTGCCTAAAAATTGGGTTAATGTGTTTAAAAAAAAAAAAAAAATACGCGTCAAGGTAACTCTCAGTGGAAGATGCTGTGTAAGCTGTGAGGAAATCTGAGAGCGCTGGGGGTGCTCACCCGGGGAGGAGGAGGATCCAGGGACAGCTCAGAGCCCCTTCCAGAGCTGGAGAGGGACTGGGGACAAGAGCTGGAGGGACGGGACACAGGGAATGGCTTCACATGGACAGAGGACAGGGCTGGGTGGGATATTGGGAATTGGGAATTCAACAGCAAACCTGACTCCCAAGGGGTCTGAAGGGCAGCAGCTGCCAGTGCCGGCTCAGAGCAGCAGCAGCTCCAGGAACGGCCCTTTCCCGGAGCCTGGGGGAGTTTATTCCCGGGGCATTGTGCTTGCTCGGGAGCGCTGTGCCTCTGAAATGGAACGCTCAGAACCCGGAACGGCCCCTCTCCTTCCTCCCTGTCCCCCCAGCCTCCTCGGGATGAGCTGCGGTCAAACCACCACCGGGAGGGACACAGAGGGCTGGAGATGTCCCTGCCGGGCTCTTGAGATGTNTGCTGTGTCCCTGGGTGTCCCTGCCTGGCTCTGGGTGTCCCTGCCGGGCTCTGCGGGTGTCCCTGCTGGGTCTCTGGGTGTCCCTGCTGTGTCCCTGGGTGTCCCTGCTGTGTCCCTGGGTGTCCCTGCTGGGTCTCTGCGTTGTTTCAGCCCCCGCATCTGTAACACCCCCACACTTTCCACACTTCCCACGCGAGGGTGGCCAGGTATTACCCTGCTTATCGATGCCATTCCTGCTCCCAGCATCTTTTTAAATCTCTTCTTGGCCTCACTGCTTTGTCTCTGCTTCAGAATCTTGTTTTTCTCTGTTATCCCATCATTATCACTGGAGGAAAAGCTCTGCTGTCCTTTAAAACACATCCTTTGCCCCAGGACTAGATTACATCTTGTACTTCCCGATGTCCTTCTGCTTTTCTTCCCCCATAACATCCATCTGGGTCCTCTACAGCTTAAACCACGGCACTGCTCCCTTGTCAGGAGTCTCTCGTTTGTTGTGGTCACTCTTTTCCGTGGTTATCTCTTCTTAGAGGGATTTGTGGGAAAGCTGCTCCCGCTGTCAGCACGACCCACACCTTCAGCTTCCCAGGGGAGTTGTAGGGGTTTTCCCCCGGTATGGAGCTGGCACTGAGCTGCAAGAGCCAGAGCACAGCGGGGTGGATTAAACCCCCCTGCTGCTTTCCCGGGGTGGCTCCGGGGGTGCCCGGGGCAGGGGACGCAGCAGCTCTGCGGGCAGGGCTCTGGCAGCACCTGGGCAGGGGTGTGGGGCGGGGGATCAGGTGATGCCAGGATGATTTTTGTCTTTTCTTTTATCCCCCTGTTATACCTTTTTACAATTTCTGCATTTTTGGTGCTTTTTGCCCACATTCTGGGGCTTGTTTGCCAGGCTGGGACACTGAACATCTCAGAAGCTTGGCAGGGAGGGATCAGTGTGCCCAGAGCCCCAGGGCCTCTCCAGAACACATTTTGGAACCTGAGACAGAAGCAGCCAGGGGAAGGGTCCTTGGGGAGGGGGCTCACTGGAGCCTCTCCCTGGGGAATCTTTGATAGATGTGCTAATTAGTGACACCCACAGTGTGATCCCAGATCTGTTGTGGGTGGGCACTGCGGGGTGCAGGGAGGGGCATTCCACCTGGCCGTGGTGCACCTGAGGGTCCTTAAATAAATCCCAAGGGAAAATCACTTTTCCTCTCTAACCGTGTCTGACTCTTGATTTTAGGACCAGGAAAAGGCATCACAGGGACACCCGTGGCACCGGGAAACAGAGCCTTTGTCACGTCCAGAGCAGGGCCAGGGCAGCAGGGACAGCAGGGACACCAAGGCTGCCCCAGGAGGAAAACAGGAAACTGAAAATTGATCACTGCAGACCTGCAGCTTCTCCCGTGTCACAGAACCCTGCGCTGGTTTGGGTCGGACGGCACTTCAGGAGCATCCAGCTCCAGCCCCTGCCCGGAGCAGCTCCCCCGAGACCAGCCCATTCCCAGCGGTTCATTTAGGGGATGAACCCCGGCAGAGGATGCCTCCCCCTGCCCTGGGTGTGACCAGGGCAGCTCCGGAGCTCGCTGAGATCCTGTCACGACCTGAGAGAGGGGAGCAGAGGGGACTCGGGAGTGCCACAGGGCAGGGACGCAGCGGTGGCACCCGGAGCGGCTCCTGCTGGGCCAGGGGACGGAGCGCTCAGCGCAGCAGAGCCGGGCTGTCCCACAGACCGCCCGGGGTGCCGGGCAGAGGAGCGTGCCCTGGCTCCTGCTGGGCTCGGGGGTGTCCCTGGGTGTCCCTGGGTGTCCCTGGGTGTCCTGCTGTGCTCTGGGGTGTCCCTGCTGTGTCCCTGGGTGTCCTGCCGTGTCCCTGGGTGTCCCTGGGTGTCCCTGGGTGTCCTGCCGTGCTCCGGGGTGTCCCTGCTCTGTCCCTGGGGGTCCCTGCTGTGACCCTGCTGTGTCCCTGGGGGTGTCCCTGCTGTGTCCCTGGGTGTCCCTGGGTGTCCCTGGGGATGCTGGCACAAGAGAGGTGACAGAGGAGCTGCTGGGGGGGACACGGGTGTCAGACAGAAAAGCACCCCTTGGGGAGCAGGGGTAACATTTGGGGAGGGATTGAAGTCCTGCTCTGAGGAGCACGCAGGTGGGATGCACAGGTATTTACACGCAGCCCTAACAGAGCCCTGCTGCACCAGCGAGGAGCTTCCCGACTTCCCCTTCCCGCACAGCCTCCTTTTCCCCGGGTGAGTAATGACTGGGGAATGCGCATTCCCCTTCATCCCCTGCAACACTGAGAGGAACGGAAAGGTTATCTCCTGGAGCACAGCATTTAGGAATCTTTGAGGTCACTTATTTCACTTACTCTGTCAGAATCTACCCCAAGAAATAATCAGATTTCATGCACAAATGAGTTTCCAGTGAAAAACTTTTCCACAAACCCGGGTACAAGAAGCTCGGATCATTAAAAACCTTTGTGGGCAACTCCCACGTGTGCTCACAGTTCCTTTGCACTCTTGCGTCCAAGGCCAAAATCAGCCTCAACAGACACATTTCTATCACACGAAATTGTAACTTTTAGTGCATTTTAGTAATTTACTCAAAAAGAAACAAGAATATTCATGTGGGAGCAGTTTCCAGTCTCAGGCTCTGCTTTTCTCTCTGTTCAAGCTGCCTTTGGACTCCTGTGCTACCCCGAGGGGCCCCTTCAGCACCGACCCCTGCTCACCCCAATTAACAGCTCCTCAAGAACGGCCCCTCTGTGCAGATGATTAACGCAAATAAACCCCTGCACGCTGCTCCAAAACAGCCCCTTTTGGTAACAATCTCATTATTCCTCCCTGGGAGGGTGGGCAGGCCCTGGCACAGGGTGCCCAGAGCAGCTGGGGCTGCCCCTGGATCCCTGGCAGTGCCCAAGGCCAGGCTGGACATTGGGGCTGGGAGCAGCCTGGGACAGTGGGAGGTGTCCCTGTCAGGGCAGGGGTGGGATGGGTGGGATTTGAGGTCCCCTCCAACACAGGCACCCCAGGATTTAATGGTTCTGTGGTTCTAAGTCTCCTGCACAGTTTGTTACCCAGGCACCCACGCGGGCAGGGCCAGCTGGATGTTCCTCTGCTGGATCTGGGTCTGTCACTCTCCTGCCTGTTGGGTAAAACTCTGGCACAGCCGTGCCAGAAGGGGCCTTGTCACTGTGGCACCGAGGACGGGGGGAGAAACCACACAGAGCCCAGGCTCAGGGAGAAATGGAAGCCATTTAATAACTTTTTTAAAGGTTTTTATCTGTTAGTTCTCAAAAGTGAGTTAAATGGCATAAGGGAATTGGTCCTCTGGCCATCCACCCCTCGAGGGGATTGGCCAAATTCTAAGCCATCCATCCCTGAATATTTTTCTAGTTAGAAACACAACAATCTGGCAAAACAACCTGCAGGTGCAAGGAGTTTACAGCACCGTAACTTTGTTTTAAATAACCTGCATGGGAAAGACAGAGCTCTCACAAACGCTGCAGAGAACTGAGGAAATTCCCTGCTGAAGCTTTTCCAGCATCCACAGGGCCTTGCTCCCCACAGCAGAGTCTGAGTGGTCCCAGGAACGTGGGACGGGTGCTTTGCTGTGCCCACCGCTGATCAGACACCAAATCCTGTTACTCCTTTATGTAAAAAAAAAAAAAATATATATATATATGCCTGCAGTGCATTGTTTTTGCTGCTTTGTCGTCTCTTTTGAGTGCCACAGGAGCCCTTGTGCCTCCCCACAGCGCTGTCACAGGGGGCTGCTCTCAGGGGGCTCCCGTCCCACCTGGCCCTGGCTCACAGCATCCTCCCCCTGCTCTGCCACACGCAGCAGATCCAGGGCTCTGACTCCCCTCATATGCTTGTTTTCCTCAGCTGTGACAGCTCTTCATCTGGTTTTTCTGGGGTTTTTTACTTGAACTTCATAAGCCACTAAATTGGCACATTCTGGTATTGTGATTTAATTCTCCATGTCAGGCCTGTCACCTTTATAAATATTTCTCATAAGTTTTATGGATCACTGCATCAGCAGACTGCTAGGGAGAGGATGGGGAGTGAATTGTGTCGTAGGATAAGTTGTTGAACATTTTTGTAGCTGTTGGGGTGTAACTGGGTCTGGCCTTGTGCTGGCCTGGCTCAGGGACACTGGGAATGCTGCGTGTGCTGGTGCTGTGGAAACATAACCCCTGGGGGTTATTTAAAATGAGCTGAAGTAAATTAAACAGGAGGCTGGAAATGGGGAAAGGGCAGAGAAACACTGGGGAGTAAAGGAATTAAAAAATAAAAAAAAGAATTAAAAAAAAAAATAAAAATCATTTGGGTTGGAGAAAACCTCTAAACTCATCGAGTCCAACCATCAGGTGCAGCCAGTCCTTGGGAGACAGGGAAAGCACATCCCAAAGGGCACCAGGCAGGGTTCAGGCAAAGCTGCCACAGGAACCAGGAGCTGTTCCAAGCAGGGAATTGGGGGGAACCAGAGGTGGAGGAGGGAGCCAGAGAAGGACCTGAGGAAAACAAAATCCTGGGCTGGAGGGTGAGGCAGCCGAGAGCTGTGCAGTGCCCAGAGCTCAGTGAGGTCACTGGGAAGCAGCAGCCCCAGCTCTCCGGGCTCCAGGATGGGCCTGCAGAGGGAGAAGCTCTTGCTGGGAAGGGGAGAAGCCGTGGGGCAGCTGGAGGGAGCCTGGGAGGGAGAATGCCTGAGCAGGAGGTGCCAGGGCTGCGTCCCAGGAGCCGCGGGGGAAGCTGAGGACAACCTGAGCTGTTCATTCCCAGCTTTCACCCCTCTCTGCACCTGCAGCAGGTTCTGCTGCATCCTGGAAAACAAATAAACCCACAGAGCCGGAGCAGAACAGCTCTGCAGGAACGGTGCATCCAACACCAGGCAGCCACACGGAGCCTCTTCCCAACGCTTGGCAGCATCCGCGGAGCCCCGGGATCCAGCAGGATCTCCGAGAGGGAAAATGTGCCTGGAAATGGTAAATAAAATTTCATTATCATGACAGATAATGCATTAAAGTGTAACAACATTTTTTTAAATTGGATTCATAGATGGTGAAATGAGGGTCATCCATCCCAATCTGCTCGGATGGGTCCTGGCCCTGCGCCGGCTCCGTTCTCCCAGCCCAGCTCAGGGATGATGGAAGCTGATTGAGGCTTGGATGAGCTGAGCAGGTTTTGCTTTTTATGGAGCTCCAGCAGCTGTGAGTGCACTGCCTGCACTCCAGCTCTGAATCCAAACAGAGCCAGGGCACGGACACACGGAGAGGCGGATCCCGAGCCCACACACCCTGCCCGGAGCTGCAGGCAAAGGACGCCCTTGGAGAGGGCAAGGGAAGGAAAAACCCCGGATTTCAGGGTCACTGAGGGCACAGTTACCTCGGGGCAAGGAGGCCCTGGGGGTAGGAGGAGGAGGGTGCAGAGATGGAGCTTCCAGGGGGACAGCCTGGGCCCTTTGGTGCCCTCGGCTCCCCAGCGCCTCTTCCCTTTGCACGGCTCCCTTGGAGCAGCCTGGGAGAGTGGAAAGGGCTCCTGCCCTTGGGAGGGAGGGAGCAGGAGTGTGTCTAAGGCCCTTCCCTCCCAAACCATTTTCTGATTCCTTGATTTTGTGATTCTGGGATTTGTGATTCCCTGATTCTGGGATTTGTGGTTCTGATTCTGGGAATTGTGA
This sequence comes from Rhipidura dahli, assembly GCA_013399225.1. Lineage (NCBI taxonomy): Eukaryota > Metazoa > Chordata > Aves > Passeriformes > Rhipiduridae > Rhipidura > Rhipidura dahli. The sequence continues at coordinate 453,278 of VXAC01000982.1, forward strand.
TTCCCTGATTCTGGGATTTGTGATTCCCTGATTCTGGGATTTGTGATTCCCTGATTCTGGGAATTGTGATTCCCTGATTCTGGGATTTGTGGATCCCTGATTCTGGGATTTGTGGTTCAGATTCTGGGAATTGTGATTCCCTGATTCTGGGATTTGTGGTTCCCTGGTTCTGGGACTCAGGTGTGTAAATGCCTGCAGAGTCCCTCTGCCCTTCTGGGTGGTTCAGCACATTCTAAATCTTCCTTGATGCAGAGGAAGAGCCTGGAGAGAGGCAGATTCCCAGCCTGGAATGGGATGTGTGCTGGCAGGTGGAACATCTGTGTCTCGCTCCTTCACTGCTGCTCCTGACTCCAAACAAAAAGGAAAAACATTGATCCAAGCTCCTTGTTACTAAAAAGCTGCAGGAACCTGGTATTCAAACCAGCAATTGGTGTTTCCTTCTAACTTAGGTGTTATTTACTGCTCGTGGAACGAGCTGTCAGCTGGTTAATTCTGTGGATATTCCTAATTATGGCTGGGGATAATACCAAGGACAATTGAAATAAAATTACTGTAATTTTAAATCAAAAACTTCTCTGTGTTTGAAATGATTAAAAGGCCGTGTGTAAATATCACCATGTTTTGATTCATTTTCCCATGAAATTTCAGCGGAATTATTTTCTCTAGCAGGAGATGTTAATAACAATGCCGGGAAATTGAACATCAAGGTTTAACTCGGAGGCAATAAATCAGCGCAGCAAAAAGGTGAAGGGTTGTACATTATGAAAACATTTCCCAAGATAATTACAAGTTGGAGGCATGTGTTGATTGAGTGGGAAATATTATTGGATAGACAAGGCTGGATTCACAATGGGGATAATCAGGTGAAGCGTTGCTTGGGGAATTAAGGAAGAGCCAGTTGGGACCCCACAGGAATTGCAGCGAGCGGCTGCAGAGCACCCAGAGCTGCCAGCAAACCCACCCTGCCCAGCCCTGTGCCCCTGCCAGGGACACTCCTGGGGACACTCCAGGGCTGGGCAGAGCTGCCCCGGGTCTGGGGGCACCAGCCTGGGCACCTGCAGGGGAACCTCTGAGCCAGGGACGTGTCTGGAGGGGCCAGCTGGCCCTGGAAGCTTTGGAATATTGATTTCCAGTGGGAAGGGCTTTGGAATATTGATTTCCAGTGGGAAGGGCTTTGGAATATTGATTTCCAGTGGGAAGGGATGGTTGGGTGGCAGCACTAAACCTGCTTTTTGGGTGGGAAGGGACCTCAGATCCCACCCATCCCAGCCCTGCCCTGGCAGGGCCACCTCCCACTGTCCCAGGCTGCTCCCAGCCCCAATGTCCAGCCTGGCCTTGGGCACTGCCAGGGATCCAGGGGCAGCCACAGCTGCTCTGGCAATTCCAGACCAGCCCCTCCCCACCCTCCCAGACAGCAATTCCCAATTCCCAGTATCCCATCCAGCCCAGGAGGGTCTCATTCCCTCCTTCAGCTTAAGGCCATTCCCTCCTGTGTTTGGTGCTGTTAAATCCGGTACCAGCTGCTGATGTCAGGATTCCAAAATGATCAGGAACAAAAGTCACATTTTGGGTCATTTTCCTAAACCTCAGGAGGGAATGAGGCCCTCATGGAGACACCTCCCAGGAAGCCAAGTTTAGCCACATTTAAAAGACTCTGTTCTGGCAACCCATTCCAGTCATCTCATTAAGTCTGAATAAATATGAGAATCTAATATTAATTTCATTTTCATATATCCAAATTAGAAGGCAGCAGTGAGGAAAACAACATAATCTGATTAAACAAATTAGAATCACGCTGCTAAAATTGCCTTTCAGTATTTATTTATTTTCAATTGCAGTAGCTTAAGAAAATCTGCAAAGTAAGCTGCTCCAAATGTCAGGGAACATCTCCGTGCCCGTGCTGCTACCCGGGAGGGCACTCAGAGCAGAGATTCCAGCTCTGGATTCCACCCCTGCATCCAGAATTTTCCTTTAATCCTGCTCCAGGCCCAGGTGGAGGCAGGGAAACCTGGGCTGAAAGCTGCTGTCAGCTCTCCTGGACATCCAGTGTCCCACAGGGAATGGCTCCTGCCAGGACATCGGGGGGGACATTCCTTGGTGTGAGAATTGGACAGGGCTTGGACAGGGCTTGGAGCAACCCAGGATCATGGGAGGTGTCCCTGCCCACAGCAGGGCTGGAACTGGATGAGTTTTAAAGTCCCATCCAATCCAAACCAGTCTGGGATACTGCTAATTATCAAAAATTCTGATATTTTTAAAATTTTTATAGTATTTTATTATTGATGCTGCTATATTTTATTATAACATCATTAAATAACCTTAAATAGTGTTTATTGTATTGAAATAATTGCATCAAGTACTAAATCCATTTAAAACTCCCCATCTGTCAGTCATTTAAAATGAAAAAAACACCGTGCAACAAACTTTACCTTTATCAGAGAAGTTCAGTGTTGGACAAATTTTCCTCAGTGTTTCACTGATGAGATGGAAAAAGCAGAATTATTTCTGCCCAGAGGGCAGGGACCAGTCAGACATTTAAAACAAGGCAGAGCTTGGTGGACCCAGCCTGGCCTGGAGTTACAGGGGACAGCAGGAGGGACACGGAGGGGCTGGAGCAGGGAAGGGAATGGAGCTGGGAAGGGGCTGGAGAATTCCTGAGGGAGCTGGGAAAGGGGCTCAGCCTGGAGCAAAGGAGGCTCAGGGGGGACCTTGTGGCTCTGCACAGCTCCCTGACAGGAGGGGGCAGCCGGGGGGGGTCGGGCTCTGCTGCCAGGGAACAGGGACAGGAGGAGAGGGAACGGCCTCAGGCTGGGCCAGGGGAGGGTCAGGGTGGAATCAGCAGGAATTTCCCCATGGAAAGGGAGGTCAGGNTGGGATTCCACGATTCTGGGATAAACTGCTGGATCTGGGGTGTCACTGGGTTTATCTCCCCCCAGACTGATGGGCTGAAGCACAAACAGATCCTGTCCATCGCAGCTCGGCTCTCCCAGGGAAGGGATGACCTTGCCTCTGCCACGAGCTGCTCACTTTAAGGCCTCCTTGATTCAATAAGACCCTCACAGTAAATATTTATAAAACATCACATAAAAAATTATAGGTTATTTAAATTTAATTTGCATTTATACTTCCAAATCAGGTTATTATATAGCAGAAATGTACTGAAATTAAATTCATAATGCACATTACAGCAATTGGAGGAAATTGTACCTTGAAGCAATTTGTATTTAAAATTCTGTCTGTGTTCTTCTTCACTTTCTCGCTGCCTGTAAATAAATTTACAAAGCATTTCCAGTGACAGCCATAGTGTTCCAGCTGCAAATTGATGCAGTTTGAAACAAAGAACAATTACCACTTAAGCAGATCCCGTGTTACACTAAATCTTGGAGCATTTGAATTCCCTGGCAAAACAAAAGGAAGTGATTTTTCTTTTCTCCTTAATCCACAACGATTCTTGTCAGGTGGGAAATGCTTGGGCACTCACCCCGTGCCTGTTTGTCTTCCTGAAGAGCCAGCTTTCCAAGGGGTCACAGCACAGGCGGGCGGGGGACCAGCGCCGTAAATCCTGGCCCTGGAGCAGCAGCTGGAGCTGAATCCGTCCCAAATTCCTCCCCAGCAAACAGATCCATCAAAACGCACTCCCTGGGAAGTTCTGGCTCCTTGGTCCCAGCCACAGGCCCGAGGAAAAATATTAAATCATAGAATTATGGAGTGGTTTGGGTGGCAAGGGACCTGAAATCCCACCCAGTGCCACCCCTGCCCTGGCAGGGACACCTCCCACTGTCCCAGGCTGCTCCCAGCCCCAATGTCCAGCCTGGCCCTGGGCACTGCCAGGGTGGGGCACCAATCCAGGTACCGGGCAGGTGGTTCTGACACAGCTCACAGAGCAGGAAACCTCGGCACTGCTGGGAGCTGCCTGGAAAATGCTCGGCTGGAGGGGACCATGAGGCTCATCCCCAAACCACCCAGGGGCCACGCAGCTGCCCAGGTGTGACCAGCCCAGAGTCCAGGCCCTGGGGAGACTCCTGGGAGCTGGGCAGGAGGTGCCAGGCTGGGGACACAGAGCCAGGGCTG
>VXAC01000984.1:7416-21933 GCA_013399225.1 Rhipidura dahli
GGGGGGAAGATAAATTCTGGGAGTCTCTTTTTCTTTTTGAAAAGAGACAGAATTTTAGATGTAAAATACAAACATATTCTTTACAAATTCTTACCATTTGACATTTCTTGTGTTGACATTCTGTATTTTTTTCCAGTGCCAGTGGCCTGAATAGCAATGGTGTAGCACAAGCCAGGCAGTCACACGCTACTTGTCCTGAGCAGGACTCTGGGTAAAATGCTCACTCCTGTGTCTACAAGAACTGGTGTTTTAATTTTAATAGTGTTTGAGGTGTTTTTTCCTGATAGAAGGAAAACATCCACTAGACAAACAAAATATCTTTTATAGTGTGAGATGGTTCCAGATCCTTTTCCCTCTTTGCTTGTGGCTTTTAAAGAGATCATTTCTGCAAGGTACAAGGATTCAGCATCCTATTTTTGGCACAGTGTCCACGCTTCTGACTTTGCATGGGAAGGGTTAGAGCTGAGAAAGCAAAGCTGAGTATTTATATCACGTAGGTATGTGAGCTGTGCTGGAGCCAAGCAGTCCAGAAGACTTGCAGTATATAGGTACACACCCCTGCACAGTGGACAACAACCAGAAGGCTGCCTCTGTGAAAAGGTATTCCTTCCTTCTGGCATCCTTTCAGACAGGCAGAAACAACGCACAGCCCAAACGCTCCGAAGCACCCTCTGCTCTGCAGTTACAGAGGCCTGTTCATTAGCTGGTAAAGCAATGACAGTTCCTTAAAGTTACTGGAGTTAGACATGGATTTACTCCAAATTAAGGACTTGGCTGAGATTTTTTTTCTTTTTTTTTTTTTTTTTTAATGCATTAGCAGATGGCAAATATGCACTGAGCACAGAAAAACTACTGGTTTTTGAGGGCAATGGTTGCTTGCAATGCTAATTTGGGGCTTTATGTTTATGCAAGCTAACCTGAAGGGACACATTTCAGAGCTGGGTGGAAGCAGCAGAAAGACACAAGCAGCAAAGTACAGAATACCAGTACCCCATTTAAAGCCAGGTGCGTGAATGCAGGGTTGGGTGCCTGCTCATCCTGAGGAGATTCAGAAAATAAGGCAGGAGCAGATGTTAAGAGATCACAACTTTATATATTTCCCTCATTCAGTCAGGTCAAGATGAGACCATTTGCAAAATCTTCCAAACAGGAAGGTATTTGGCTCTATGTCTGGAGTCAGGCTAGCTGACACTCCCGTGCAAGCTGATATCCACATGGTCTCCTGGAAAGAATGTCCACCTGAGAACATCAGAGCACTGTTGTGTGGTAGAAATCAACTAGCAATGAGCATCCAAAAGCAGAGGTTGAGAGATGTTTACAAATTGGGTGCTGACAGATTGTTTTCATCTAGCAGTTCTTTTGACGGATGCCCCGCATCTGCAAACTGTGGTGACACAGACAACCTTTCCCTCAAAATTCTGTTAACCTTGCTGCAGAAAGCAACCTGGGATAACCACAAAATAGCTATTGACTAAGGCTGAACAGCTTATATGGTTCTGACTGTGTAGTCACAGAATAGGAATAAAAGGAAAATCAAAGCCCAAAGAAGAGGTCATTTTCCTGGCAACAGTCCTACCCACAAATACAGTGGAAAGATGTGTTGCTCTCAGAGCAAAATTTATCCTGAAGACAAGTGAAGTCACATAGTATGGTCTCCCGTGACTCCCAACAAACGTTTTGTACTTCACTTTTTATTTCTTACTTCTTTCAGTTGTTTTCTTTAAAGAGTTGTGATATCCTGTGTTATGCCTGATACAATGCTGTTCCTACACATAAGACATTCTTGTGTGTTATGGTCAGACCTGTTTTTTTTATTTCCATTTCCATTCATTTAAGGGACCCAGGAAGCCATTTTTGTGAATGAAAAATCACACTGACCTCACCTGAAAATTCGGTGCACAGGAGAGCTAAAAACCATTCAAGTGGCTATAGAATGAACCATAATACAGCAGGCATTCAGCCACCTTTTTAGTAAGTGCTTTAGTTGGACAAAAGCGTAGCTGACGTAATTTAACTTACACATCTGTTACAGGGTGGAACTCACTCAGCCACTGTCTTCTAATATGAGTTCCTGTGAAGTTAGCCATATTTTGGTCAAATAATCCTGCAGCTAAGACTGATTTCTCTGAACATACTTGCCAGCTGGGACTCTATTAGGTTAGAGAACTGCTTCCCACAATTAGGACCTGTGGACAATAATGTCATACAAATAAATATGTGTTGCTCTAGAATAGTTTTGATAACTAATTCACCACACAGATTAGGTATGAACCCTCCACTTGCACTGTTGATTTCTGTGTCTCTGGCCACAGAAGTCCTATGATATTGCTCCTGCTCTCTAGCTACATGCCAGAGGATGTTTTAATGGGAGAGAAAGAAGAGAGAGTGGGGGGAGCTGACTGCTCTAAGTTCCTGGGCATGTCCACTGTTGATAACTTATTAATGCATTTTCTTCTGCTTCATTGTTCTGGTTTTTCAGCTCATATTTATCATTACAGCTCCTTGGAAGTCAATGGAATTAGTTTGTGCTCTTTTGACTGAGAATATGACTAGATAAAATTTTAGTCAGAACTGAAGAATAAGCTAGAAACCTGGAGTGTTAATACAGCATCGAAGGGGCTTATTCCTCACAGGTACTGCTCCCTGATTCAGCACAATCTTTTGAGCATTTGTTTAAATCCCACTGTCAGTAACAACTCACAAGCACAGGCCGAATGCAAGCATCACCAGAAAATATTCTGATTGCAGTTCTTGGAGTCTTTGTAACAGCAGATTATTGAAATGTGAATGGAGCCCTAAACTAAAATTCAGTTTAGCACATCCCAAAAAGCCAGGAAAATGAGAAGTCTTTCTCTGAATGTCATAATGCTTGCTTTTGCTTTGAAGAACCAACAGTTTTCAGATTATGGCTATAGTCTTTTAAAACTTAAAGGCCCTCAAAACCAAGACAAAACCCATGCTATTGATTAAAAGGAAAGCCATGGACATGCTGAGAGTTCAAATAAAGCAATGAAGATCCTTAAATATCATTTCTTTAGAACCTTTTAGTGTCTTACTGACTAGAGAAGCTCAGGAAGACCAAAATAATGTCTCCCTTGCTGTGAGCCAGTGGAGCTCATAGACCCTCTGTGGCAATCTTTTCCCTTAGCTCTACATGCTATGACCACCACATCCAGCCCTTAGTGAAATGAGTGTTAAATCCACTGATGAGTATCAGAAATGGAAATACACAAGGGAAAAAAAAGCCACACAAATTTCTAAAGCAGCTGAACTTGGAGAAAATAGTCAAGGGGAGAATTAGGACAGCTTGAAAATAGGGAACAGAACAGGCCATTGTTATTACCATCTATTTGAACATTTAAACAAAAAGCAATCAAAAATAGCCTTGCTAGAAGTAGAATAAATTCTACTCTGTTCCACTGCTTGTCTTTGGCCTGATTTCTTACACAGGAGAGTGAGCAATGTTTGGCCAGCAGATTTCCTGGTATCTACTCCCCAGCCTTTTCCCACCTGGTAGCATGCTCCTTTCTTGGTTGCCTCCATAAGAGCATAAAGCAACAGCTCCTGCTCTGTTGTATTCCAGAACATGGCAGCAGAATCACCCTCTGCTTCTCTCCTAGCAGAGGTGGCCCAGAAGCAACCTCATAAGCAGGACTGGGAGGCTTATAAAAAACTGAGACACTGGGATGGAGTTGCTACTTGCTCCACAAAAGTAAATGTCAAACAGGAAATTTCCCCTCTGGGAAGGCATGTCAGGTGAGCCTTGGTCCTCTACATCTGGATTTTACTCCCCAAGGTAATGATAGCTGGACAACATTCAGCTTCTGGTCTTGCAGATCTCAGCCTGACTGCCAACTGCAGATCACCCTCTGTCCCAGTGGACTTCAGAGACACTGAAGACCAACTGAGCCCAGCATAAGACAAAAGCCATCACTTTGCAGGATCAAGCCCATCACAGGATGCAAAAAGCAAGTTGTCCCTCTGACACATGTGAGAGGATGAGGTACCAACAAATCAGCACAACAAATTGGTGCCTGCAATATTCAGATAAGCAGTATTTCAGAGGCAGCAATAATAATAATAAAAATAATAAATAATGAAAAGATAAACCTGGGTATGGTTTCACTTAGATGCAAATCAAGATTTAAATATAAAAATGATAGGCTTCTGTTAATCCTTCTTAGGAAGTCATAAATTGTTAATCAGACCTTAGGCAGTGTTGTTTAATACCAACTTTAATAAAATAGCTGCCTGAAGCAGAAAGACAGTTGGGATCCTGACTCTAAAACTTTGGTAACCTCATCCACTTTTTTGTAGCCTGAGGCTCTTACACTACCATTGATACTAACTCCTTTGAAATATGCTCATTTTTTAGGTTGCTAAATTATTAAACACCTTATTAGTTGAAAGATTAGATAGAAAAAAATCATCTCTCTATGACGGAAAATGGATTGGAAGAGGAAGGAAAAGTTGAGGGAATATTTACATAAAAGATACAGCTCTGTTGTTGATATACAGAGGTAATCCATAATCCATAATTCATTTAAGAAATGAGCCCATCAAATTACATAACTACGCATGACAAATTGCTACTGTTGAGCTATCCTACAATAAATTACAAGGAATCATTCCTGTCAAGAGTGTGTTTTGTTTGAGACTAAAAAAAGCAATGTCGCTACAAGGTTGTTTTCCCTCCTGTTCCATAGGATTTGTCTATCACACACAATGTCTCACACTTCCACCATATAATCTGATTGGGGCAGAAAAAGCTCCCTTGTCTGGAGTAACCACAAAGTCTCCCAAATTAAAACTGCTTTGAAAATTGCAAGAAAAGGGGAAAGGACAAAAATGAACAATGTTTCTTCCTCATTATTTCTTAATACTATTTGACAGTCAGGTGAGCACATTTTTAGACTAAAAAATAAGATACAGTCATTTCCTGAAGTGTGATGTCTTTTTAGTGTATGTCCAGAACATCTTGTTAGCATACTAATTGTTTCATTTAATATGCAATACAGAGCATACTTACTACTTTGAAGTTCTTATTCATGATGTCATGGATATTAGTGTATATTTCTTAATTACACGACAGAACAATCTTTCCTCTTTCAACCTACACTTTCTGCTGCTCTGATTGGTTTCTCTAACTAGCCATAATAATCATTTTGCCACACAGAAGCAGAAAAGGAAAAAAAAAGTAAACAATTTTAAAAGCCATTTTAATTTAATAACAAATTGGGATCTGTACTTTGTGTTAAATTAGCACTGCAAGCCTCATATCAATTCAAGGCAAAGTTCCCTGTTCGTTACTGCTTAATTAATCAGTCCTGTTTCCATCTAAATGAAAAGTTTTCTCTCTTCCCTATCATCTCTAATATCTCATTTCAGGCAGCTCATCAAGTTAATCTTGCTTACATTAGCAACTTATTTCTAATGGCTCAGTTCAATTATTTGGTTGGAGCATGGTGTTAATAATGCCAAGGCTGTGAGTTCAATCCCTGTACGGGCCATTCACTTAAAAGCTGGACTTGAAGAGCCTTACAGATCCCTTCTAACTCAGAATATTCTGTGATAATTCATCCTATCCCAGTCTGCAGATGAATCCTGATTGGTCTCTTTGCTTTGTTTTGGGTAGCTGGAAGTCAATTGTAAAACAGCAATTGCAAGAACAAGTTCATCCAGCCCTGTGATGAACCCACTATGTGAGGACAAGACTCCAACACACTGGAGTCTACTGAACTTTTGGCTTCCTGGTGTGCCTTGTCCTCCCTGAGGCAATTTGGCACCTAGAGATGGTTCAGTGATGAACTTGACAGTGCTGGGCTCACTCTTGGACTTGGTGATCTTAGCCGTCTTCTCCAACCTAAAACATTCTATGATTCAAATATGCACAGAGCTGACCAAGGAATTATTATCTTAAAAAACAAGAGATGAGCATGAAACAGAGAAGAAGAGAAATGGAAGAAGAGAAATCTCTAAGGGAAGGAGAATATGGAAAGTTGGGTGGTACCTGGAAGAATGTCCTCATTACCCTTTATGCAACATATCCCGGAAATAAAGCTGTGATAACCACGAGTTCTGCACTACCATCAGTAGTGTATATAAAAAAGTACCAAGCATTCCACTATGTCACCTTTGAAGGAAGTAGAGAATAGGACTTGGACACCATCTGGTTGACTATGTTCTCCTTATGCTGACCCCACCATTCCCAGAGTTGCTGTAAATGGGTACTTTCCATCACCAGCAGGAAAGCACGCTAACTCTGGAACTTAACAAAAGACCAAGCTGGCCCCAGTCAAACACCTACTGAAGCTGCAGTCACTTGTATGCACTAGTCTCTGGGCTTGCCTTGCTCAATTCAGCCTCCAGATAAGTTTTCTGGCTGCTCCTGGTGCTGGGATGCCTGCCCACGTCAGGATGCCCATTGTTAACACTGCAACCCCCCCAGGCACCACCACGGCTCCAGCAGCTCCCTCCGTAGAGAGCCACAGCCTCCGAGACGTAACAGATACTTGCTCGGGTCAGGGCTCGAAACCAAATCTGAGCCTGAGGTGTCTGCATCACATGAAGGCTGGTTTTAATACCAGCTTGACAAATATAAATACTTTTGTGATAAACACAAAACACACAATATTAAATAACCAGTCCAAGAGGATGAAACCTGTTCTTCCTGAATAATCCCAGCATTTACTTTTGCTCATCCAGGACTCAGGATGTTATTGCAACAGAGAAGAAGGATGTGCAGCATATTTTAACCTTCTAGATTTGCAGCAACCAGCCTCTGACCTCACATTTATCAGCCTGGTTGAAATTACAACCTGCTGCTAAGGAAAACTCTGTCATACTTTAAAGTAACTCCGATATCAAGTAGCTTTGAGATATCTGAGATATCTCAAATATCTCAACTTCAGAGTAGCAGCTTCAGAAATCCTGCAAAAGAGACCCTAACATGTTACAATATGGTAATACACTTCATTTATTAGCAATATAAATTAGGTGCTGAGAAAAGTGAGAGCCTGTTCTTGTGTTGTTTTGTTGTGGGTTTTTTTTTTTTTTCCGAAGAGGAAATCTTTCCTATAAATCAGAGTGCACACTTCTGTTTCTGATGGGAAACACTGCTCTGAAAAGCACTGAATTTCAAAGATGCTTGAGATTAGATTGTCTGCAGAATTGTGCTGATGGCTGTAAATATTAATAAATATGATACACTGGGGCAGCTTTTTTCTTCAGATGCTTATGCCCTGCTTCCTCTTAGGCACAGATGACCTGAAGACACAGGCACCAGGAGGAAGAATCTGAGCTAAGAACTGATTTTAGAGATGCAACACACAGTGACACTTGCACAAAGGAAGGATCTTCCCATTACATGCCAGTAGAAAGAGCCAGGAAGTGAAAATCTCAGTCCAGTCCTCTCTGCCCCCACTGCAACTGCTGATGGGAGCTGACAGAGAGCAGAGAATCCTTTTCTGTGCTGTACAAATGATCCAGGGCTATATTGCTGAAGGGACTTCAATGGGAAATGATGACTCTTCCTAACACAGCTTTTCCTTCCTTCCCCATTTTGTGTAGTCTATTATTTAGGGATATAAATTATACAAATATTTGGTGGTCATGTTGTGGTCACCATGAAAATAACTGCAAAGTTGTAAACACTTCATTAAAATTCCTGACATCTTGATCCAGAATGGTACTTAGGTATTCAAACAGTCTTGTGGACCTCAGTGCAGTTTATTGGTACTTTTAAAAGCAAAGTGCTCTGGGACCAGGTATGATAAGTCAGAGAGAGAGAGAAGAACATGCTTTGTTTATGGCAGAAATAACTTGGTAATTATCAGAAGTGAGAAGGGAAATACCATAGCAGGGCATTCATATTATTTAGACTTAAATGGAGTTTAGATGAAATACAGGGTTTTATAAAACTGGTAGGCACAGCATGAATTGCTTGAAGGGATGTGGCTGGTGGACTTAAGAGTTGCTTCTGCATCTTTTTCTCTTTCAGCCCTGACAGCTAAATTGAGCACCAATTTCACAAAAGAAATTTGCTCCCTGAAAGAGATTCTACCTCTATATATTCCTGCTCTGTGATCTACCGGAGCACTCTTCACACTGTGAAAGAGGAAATAGGTTCTCTTGAGTTCTTGTAGAGCTTGATCAGTTTGTCAGGCCAGCTCTAAAAGCATTAGGTCATAGTAGGTGGCACAGAGCTCAGGACCTGGTACTACTTCGATCTAAACTGGCCACATAAATTGTAAATTTACTGTGCCTTTTTAATGTGTCTTTTTCTACTTCTCCCTCTATTTTATTTACACTAAGATCAATACCTGTTTCTGGGGTATTGGTGTACATCATGTCCTTATTCAAGTAACTTCCCTTTGACTCACCTTCATATCTATGTGCTAGGAATTCTACTCCTTAGATGTTTACAAAGCAGGGGTGCTTTGAAATGAATTCATACAGATATGGACGTGAACAAGAGATAGTGTGGTATGACCTCTGGCTGCCCCAAACCGCAGGGAGCAGCATGCAGAATAGGCAGCCTTTTATGAGACTTTTTTTTTTTATCCCCTTCTCTCACACAGGCATAAATAGGTGGGAATGTAAGAGGCAGGGAACAGTAAAGAAATTCTGTGGCCAGTCCAACTCGGACAATGCAGAGAGTAAGGTCACTGCCACCTTGCTTGGGGATAGCTCAGATTACTTTCTCCTGGGAATAAGATATTCAGTCATGTCTCAGACAGCTCTGGAGCTACCCAGCCTCCCCCTTCCCCTCCACAGAAATCATGGCTGAACAAACAAGCAAAAAGCATCCAGAAAATCCTTTGGGAAGAGAGTGTCAAAGAAGATGCAAGAGTCCTTGAGAAAAATAATTGCCTTTCTTTTGGATGAAAAAAAGAGACCCAAATCTGACTCTTCCCCCGTCCCCATCCATTCTTTGATCAGCTCCAACAAGAAAAGAGAGCAGGAGAGAGGCAGAAAGGTTGGCTGCAAGCTGTACTTGCTATAAGATCCTGGTTCAGCATCCTTGCTGTATTACAATCTCCTCCTGTGACCTTGGGCAAGTCACTCACCTCCGTGGTGATTTGCTTCCCCTGCTGTAAAACTCGGCCAATTACACAGGCCAGCCTCGCAGTGGGGCTGTGTGGTGCACACGTGGAGTTGTGCAGTACTTGAACAGGCTTTGCATGAAGGCTTCATGTCGATGAACAATACCTTGTCCCTTACTTGAGCAAGACTCCCAAATGTCCACTGAATATCTGAGGGTCCTTGGTTGGTTGTTTTTTTTTTTTTTTTTTCTGCAGACTACTATAAGCTATATCATTTTCTTTTTGTCCATGAAGATACTTTTGTCAAATAACGATTGCCAGCCTGATGACACCCTAAAGTTACAAACCACCAGGCACTCAAAGAGAATCAATTCAGAGAGGAAACAGATTTTACCTGGGTCCTTAGGGCAAAACTAAAATCAACCATACTTTTAATTATTTTTGCTACGGTATTGGATCTAAGGGGATGAGGGAGGAGGAAACATGGATATCTTTCTAAGAGAGAGGGCTTTCCCTGGACTGAGATTGACATTACAAATGCTGTAGCCCCAGTGCCACACAGTATCAGCACCCCAGCTGGGGCTCACAGGCACAAGTGGTTCTCCCACCACTCCATGGCCTCTCATGCAAGCCTGGCTCACCATGACCTTCAATGCTAAGTGGAGTTACCATCAGAGGCAAGTACTCTCTTTGAGTTTGGTGTTACCCTCACAACAAAGCAGAGCTACATGCTAATGATTGTGTTGATTAAGCAGCCTTTGTGCTTATAGAAGCTATTAGCTGCAAACTGTAATGAGGGAGCAGGAGGCTCTGCCTTCCACCAGACAGGCACGCACCTGCAGTACCTGGGGAAACTTGACTAGTGTTTAATTTCTGTGCTGATTTCCAATTCCTGCTGACCCTTCTCCTAGGTCCTCCTGCTCTGACTCTGCGATTAGATGCGGAAGTGGGAATGCTGGAAAGATACACTACCTATTATCTCAGAGGTAGCTGTAAACATTACAGCAAGATAATGAAATTAGTTTAGCTGAGAGGAATTACGGTACCCAGATAGTACAGGATGGATCTCATTCATAAAGTGCTTTCCTCTGTGCATTGCAGTGTGTCACTAGGGAAGAGCTGGGGGGTTACAATGGGTATTTATGTTGCAAATCAAATCTAATAGTCACATTCTGGCTAGAATTAAGCATTTTCTAACTATATATAAATATATATGCATATCCTGACAAGGCAGGCTAATTAATCCATAAAATATTTGCCCACAATACCAGAATCAAGCCATTATTGAGCAGGTTACTTAAAATATAGCAAGGCTGGCAGTGTTCCTGAACAAGACCAGACGGAAATGTCTATGCATTTCTGCCTATGAGCCTGCCGCAGAGGAAGGTATGGACAGTGTGTCCTGTGGATGGGTGTGAGGAAAGATAATGCAGTACCACTGTATCTAGGATGTTTCAGCATGGTGCTATCAAGTGCTCTGGCACCATTACAGTTAAGCAATCACTTCTTTGCTTAAAGCTTTTTTTTGGAGGTCCACCATCGTAAGTCAGTAAGGACACCATGCCAGATGAGCCTTTTCCATCCTGACCTGGCTCACAGGCTCCCCTCACCCTTCCCCATCAGCATTGCTCCTCACTGCTGCTAAGAGGGTTGCTGCTGCAGAAGAAACTATCCTTTCTGGCTTGTTTTGACAGAGAAAAATACTCAAGAAGCAGGCAGCACTACGAGACTGGATGTTCCAACCAGTAACATTAATTCACACCACTCTATAAACCCTCCTGAACTTCAATTACCATATTTTCTTCTGGGAATGTTCTTGCTAACAAGCAAACAAAAGCATAAACTCAAATATTTACAGTCCTTGTTTGGGCCTTTCAGTGCCAAATGCACTGGCAGGAAAATAAATAAAGTGGAAGACAGCGGTGGCAATCAGCCCCACCTGGAATGAGGAGATGGTCATGGGTACAAAGAGGGATAAGCCTACCTGAAATGGGGTGGGGAAGTAGCTGATGGGTGATCAGGATTAGGACACACAGCAGTGCCCTAGAGAAGCTTAGGAACCTGAGCCTGGATGGACTCCAACACATAATGGGCAGTCACTGGGGAAGAACCAAAAAGTGATTCTTAGGCTGAGATTTACAGCGTAGAAGAGCCAACTGCATGTGAAGTACTCACACTCAAACTTTAGAATTGCTTTTATCCAGCCCTTCCCCACCTAATTCCACTGCGGCATCACTCACAGCACAACCCAGAGAGGATGACTTTTTCTGCTGATGTTTTGCATTAATTATGCATTCTCCAAGGGTGTTTTTAAAACAGGGACTAATAATCCACCCTGTATCTTTTGTTAAGCAATAAAGACAACTAATAGCTGTATTTAATACTAAATGCTCAGTCTACATCTCATCTCTCCCCATCCCAAATGAAACAATGCAAGATGCTCCTCACACAGCGTAGTTTTTTTCAGACCCCTTGGAAAGGTCTGCCATGACTAAGCATGCAGCATGAGCAAACCAGCAGCTGCTACTGGAATTTTATCTCAACCAGAACACATTTAAACTGGAGAATGGTGTTTATACTGCAAACTGAATCCTGCACAGAGTCAGCCGAAGAGATTCGCTCTGTGTGCCACAGAACTCTTCACTTGGTGCGCAGGATGGGAGACTCACTTTAAAGATTTATGTTGAAAAGATCCTGAATTTGGCCCCACCGTGGCAGTTAGGATAACCACAACTGAGTTTATTAGCCCTGTTTCTAAGAGCTATAAACACAAGAAATTATATAGGAAAAAGAAAAAGGAAAAAAGAAGTAAATTCCAAATGACGCAAAGCCTTTGAAGACACAGGAACAGTTACTGCAGCTATCTAGGTCTTCAAGGAGTTAATGAAGAAGTCTCCCTAACACCCAGCTTCCAAGGCAAAGCCTTTCCCCCACACTTATGATAATCAAAAGATACTGAAAGCCAATTCTACTTCATTCTGGTATAATTGCAGCAGAGCCACCAGAGGAATTGCAACCATTATGTAAGATGAGGCACCATCACAGTGGGGCCTGCTGCTTCCAGTGCATTCTACCCACTCTTTTTCATAGATTTCAACTACCTTTCATTTTAGTAATTAGCCACCATTTCCAAGGAGATCCATAAGTAATTTCCTGCGCATCTTGAGCCATAATGCTGCAAGATTGCACTAGAAAGGTAACATAATTTAAAAGTAGTCAACAAGAGGCAGGTGACACACTGGAAAGTTCAGTTAAGCATGAGACAGGGGTCACTATTTCATTTAACAACAGATAAATAAATGTTGCTTGACCACCACACAGCACACAGGCATCCACCAGAAAACCCAAGAGTTGCTCCTTCCAAACCCCAAAATACTGCAGGATTCTATTAATAAGCAGCATATCAGCATGCAGAAAACTTCTTCAGTCAAAGCAAAAATGATGTAGCACACTTGAGGGGACAGTGGTCTGGAGGGAGGCTCCTGCCCAGAAGAACCCAGTGTGCCCTTGAGAAAAGGGCTGCTCATTTAAAGAAAGATCTCAGCTGGTGAGAGTACAAGCATATTCATAACTTCTAGCAAGTTCACAATAGTTTTGAGATCTTCTGCAGAAAGCAGGGGAAAAAAACCCACATTTTTTAACATGTGTATGTTTTGCTTTGAAGGAAGTCTCTCAACTAAATATTATTGAAACAGCAGATGGCAAAATGCAAACTTTATGAAAGGGAAGGCTGCCTTGAGCGGCAGGTTACCGTTTGCATGGAAGAGCTGTGCAAGGAAAGAAGGGAGGGAGGGAGAGAAGAGTCAGAAGTTAAGATGCACATTTCTAGCTGAACAGCTTGGTTAGAAAATGATGACCATGTCTATAAATGTAATCTTTAGAGTGCTGGCATGGAGATATGCAAGAGCTGTGAACTGGTGTGAAAACTAAAATACCTAGAGGGACTAATAAGTCCCTACAGGGACCCCAGTTACTTAAATGGCTGCAAAGGATAATTGCAGAGAGCTACAACAGGACTGAATCAATGCCATTTTCCCTGGGAAATAAAAAAAGAAAAAAAAATATTGCTGCTCTGATTACGTTATTCTGAAAAGACTGGCTGCTTTCCTCTTCCCTCCCCCAGCTCAAAAGTCAACTGCAAACCACTAGAAATATGTCCAGAAAGATTATGGTGCAGCTGAAAGCCAGAAGCATATGAGATTATGTATTTACTGGTGCTGTGTCAGATAACATCTGAGAGGAAAAAGAGATTCAGCCTTTCAGTCTTTATTAGCATGTTTGGGCTCTTTAAAGGAGCTATCCAATTGTGTCATTGCTGCCAGGCCTTTTAAACTGTATATATCCATGATAAAGGAATCTACTTAATCGTGAACACAAGCCTCCGAGCCCTACCCGACTCTCCTGTGACATGCAAACTTATTGCCTTTAAACAGGAATTAGAAAAAAAGAAATGAATATGGATGCATCATTACCCATAGCATTATATTGCTCAGGAACAGATGTTAATCAATTTTATAGAATGTTTTAAGTAACATGCAAGTACTTTTGCACAGAACTGTCTGCATAATAGAGATTTCAGCCCAGCCAATGTAGGAGATAAGCCTTTATCTTGACTGGGAGAGCTATGTCTATTTTGATTAAAACCAAAGAGGTCTGCACGATTGAGCAATTTTATTCCCTTGGAATTATGTCATTTCTAGAATGGTACTACACATGGTCCTGTGACAAAAGGGAATGGAAATAACCTTGCTCTTGACTGTAATGTTCTCCTTGCACAAGTGTTCATGCATGTAGCTCATGAGGTACACACATAGGATGTACATTCCATCCTCAGAGATTCCTGAACAGACAAGAACTGTACTCGCTATTCCAGCTGTGCTAGAAGAAGAGTAAATTTGGAAAAAGGACCGACCTTACACTCTGTACGTAATTTGTACTACTCAATCTCTCATGCAGTTTTAAAGAACTTTAAAATCCCAGACCACACACAAGTAAAAGGAAAAAGGTGCCCTATGTCCTCAATTTGTGTAAAAGTAGTAGCTGTGCCATCGTGCTGGGAGTAATTTCGGTCGTTAAACTTCTCGAACCTTGAATGTCATCAGGAGTTACTTAGGTGACCATCCACTTGCACTTAAAAAGTACTGCATTTAACTCTCCGTAAAATATGGATTTTATTGCAGCAGTGACAGGACTCCTTTCCACAGCCACTGACCTCTACTGCTATTGCTTATCTCTTGACTCAACCTTTTGCATAAGAATACGCAGATGTAGTGTGCAAACTGTCTTCCCCGTGTGTGCATGCAAGTAGGTGTTACATACATATGAATACATAAATAGATCAACCTAGCTGACACAGAAAGTATGTTACCAGCTCCTTAAAATATTTACTACTCCACCAAATTCAGTGCTTTCTTTCTGCAATTATCCAACTTCTTTCCTGTAAAAATGCCTGTACGCCTACCCTCTTACATCC